>SNQJ01S0035215.1:44430-75063 GCA_010110895.2 Picea sitchensis
GCAAGGGGACTATGAGTCCCTTCTTCCTCCAAGGGAGGGCTCTTGGACCCCCACAAGTAAGCTCTTCTTACAACTTTGAAAAAGAAAATGAAAATGGTGAAATAATTCTTTGCTAATCCATTCAAGAGGTGAGATGGATTTCCCAAAGCAATGATGCAAGTATACTCTTGGCAAGGATAGAAGAGTCTTCAAGAGAATAATGGTAGCATAACTTTGCTATGAAATTCCTTCAAAAATGAAGTGTATCCATGGCCTTTTTATAGAATTCCTTTGGGTTATTGTTCAACTAGTTTGTAGTGTGTAAAGAGGCTAATTAGGGCATTTCTAGGTTTTTGACCAGCCATCCAGTTGAATCCAGTCCAGATTTGAGTGTCAAATCAACTTGGAAACTGAACCAGAAGTGGGTGGGAGGCCGAACACTCTCATAAATGCATCATTTCTCAGGTGTATGTCTTTTTGCAACAATAGTTGTGCATCATGCATGAATCTTGCGTTTCTGTTTCGCGCATGTGCATGCACGCCCAGTGTCTTCATAGAGCCCTTAATTTTTTCACTATTTGTATAGTTTTTGACCCTTTATGAATGCTTTTGCGTTAATTCAGGTCCATGGATGACTTCATAACTGTTTGACAATGCTGAATTCTTGTAACCATTTGCGAACGAAATTTTAGTGATAACACTTGTAGTATCTAGTATGTCCCAGCACAGTGCGTAGTTGTTTGACTGAAGTAGGAGGGGGTAGATCAACTATAATGGCAATTTTAGATGGATTGACCAACAATCCCTGCTTGCTTACAATATGACCTAACAACACTCCAAATGGTGAGAAGAAGATGCATTTCTTCAGATTCAAGGCAATTTGACACTGCCTGCATTTGTCCAACATTAGCCTTAGACATTCAATATGATTTTTTAATAAACTAAAAACAATCCAATCATCAAAATATGCTTCTATAAATTTATGTAGAAACTCCTTGAATGCTTCGACCACCACCCTATAAAATATGGCTGGGGCATTCTTCAATCCAAATGGAATCACTGTATACTGATATTTTCCCCATTTTGTTGCAAATGTGGTCTTGTGGCGATCTTCCTTGGCAATCCGGATCTGATGGTATCCTGAGAATCCATTTGTAAAAGAGTATACCTCTTGACCTCCCACATTATCTTACACTTCATCAGTGAATGGTGTAGGGAAGGCCTTGGTCACGCAAACATGCATCATTCAACTTCCTAAGATCTACATAGATCCTGATCTCTCCTATCTTCTTGTCTTGCACCACCATAGGGCTAATCCATTCTGATTCTTCCATAGGTTCTATAATCCCTGCTTCCAACATCTGTCTAGCTCAATCTTCACTTTCTCCTTATATTTAGGGTTTAGTCTATAGGGCCTCTGTTTGACTGGTCTTGCATATGGATTCAAAGGGATCCTCATCTCTCCCATAGGACCTTTAATTCTCTTCATAGCCCTGAACTTGGTTGGAAACAAGTTCTGATATTCATGCAGTAATTCTGTAATCTTGTCAATAGTAGCAACATCCCAATAATCTCCAACATTTGTAAGCTTCATCATCTTCTCTGTTCCAATATTGACTTTCCTAATCTTGATTGGTTGTCCAATGAATGGTAACTCAACTCATGGTCCTTCCACATCTCTTTGGCCTTTTGTTTCTGTGATGTTCACCTTTCTTGGATCATCATCTTCATCAGCATTGATGTTGTAACAACCTTGCAGTTTCTGGAGAGGCGCAGTCCATTCATCCTCTTCTTTCTCCAAAGGGAGGTTAGATGCCTCTTCGAATACTTTTTGTCTTATAATATTTTGTGCTTGATCTACTGAAGGATATTGACTTTCGAATAAGAAAGTGGTTACAAAATTCTGAGTCATACCTTCCCAATCTGTAGTGATGAGGGACAACTTTGCTTGAAGGTACCAGTTGATAGATGTTGTGTCCAGTGTGTTAATGAATTTGTGCACCCACTGCTCTTGAGGAATTTTTCTCTAGGCTTCTTCGCAAATTCACACATGGTCCTTTGGGCAGCTTCGACCTATGTACCAAACTTCGTAGCCTTCTACTTGTGTTGAGAACAACGTTGCCATCAAGGTACGACATTGTACCCATTCTGTAATGTTGTTTTTATGTGTACCCCACCATCTTGCTGGTGTGGCTTTCAGGGCCTCATCCATTGCCAACAATCTTTGTTGAATTGGTACACTTTCTTCAAAATCCAACAAGAAGGTTTCTGAAGGATTCAAACCATCAAAGGTGGGTAAGCTACTTATTGTTGTGCCGATCCCTTGAAATTCTCTGGTTAATCTAGCACATCTTCTTGTAGATACTTCATACATTTTATTCTTCCATTTCTCCAGTGATTCTTCTGAGTCTGATGAACATGCACTGTCACTTCACAAGTTAGGTTCCCATCAACCATAGGATTATTGTAATCCTACTTTCTGGCTGTTAATTTGTATATGTTTTCCAGTTCATATGCGCGGTCTTCCTCTCTGATGGGCTTCATGTATCACCGACCTTCATCTGGATCTAAGGGTGCAATGAACCTAACTCCATCTCTTTCAAACGTCATATGTATTTTCTTTAAATCAACCACAGTGGAATTATTGAAAGCCCAATCAATTCCTAACAACGCAGAGTAAGGACAACTATTATCAACTATCTCAATTACCTCAAAATCTGCAAACGTTCTTACTCCGTCAATGTCCACAGGGACATGTTCCAATCGTCCAAAGGGGCTGACAGCTTGTTGATTAGCCATCCTGAGCCTGATAGAGGAATAAATCAACTTCGGTTTTCCCATCAGTCCCCAAGTTTGCTTCGTCATGACATTGACCTTCGACCCTATGTTGAGGACCACATAGTCTATATCATACTCTCCTATTTGAGCATTCAAGTGTAATTCATTATTTGTCCTTCTCTTCTTAGCGATTTGGTGTACTGACCTATTTAGTAAGGGGTCTATCTTTCCTAACTCATACTGTCTGATTAAATTTTGTATTTCTTGTACAACGCTCTCATCCTGAATCAACTTAATACAAGTATATAAAAATTCCATGAGCTTGCTTACCTCTTTTCCTTCTCTTAGTGAAGTAGACTGATCAAATGCCTGTTGCATTCAATATTCCCTTACTTCTGGCCATGTCTTTGATGAATATCCTTGGTCTTCTTTGAACTCTTGTCTTTCCTCCTCAAATATATATCTTTCTTTCTTTGCATCAAATTTTTAGGTCTTCTATGTAACTTTCCTGATTCCTGAGTCTTTTGTAGTCATTCCTTGGATCAGTCTGTCTTCTCATGTAATAATGGCTCCTCTAGTGATAATAGTGACTATGGGGTCTTCTCCGCGAGGTTCGACATATATTAGTTTCACTTGTGGGTTCTGCTAAGGTCCTCGTCTTTCTTGAATCTTAGCCAACAATTTTGGACATTCCTCGATAACATGCTCAAAGGAGTTGCAATAGCTGCAAGTAGTGCAAGGGTTCTAATAGTCCCTTGCTAGGTGTCCTGGTTTTGCACAATTATAACAGATTATCTATCCTCGGCCTCAACCCATACATCCTCCTCGTCCCCATCCTCTGAATCCACCGCGAGGATTGAAGTTTCCTCTCCTAGGGGAGTTATACTGCATAGTGTTTCCTTCTTGCTTTACTTCACCTTGGATTTTTTATATGTCTCTTGAAATTTTATGCATGAGATCGTAAGCCCTACAATCCCTATCATCATGTCCCATGGACTTACAAAACCTGCAATACAAATTTGTGGGTGTCTGAACATATTTTTGCATGTAATAGCACTCACTAGCGCGATGTCTATTTCAGCATACCTCATACCAGGGTAAGGTGACTTGCGTCAAAGGGATTGGAGCTCTAGAGGCCAAGTATTCATGGAATAGGGGACATTGTTCCTTGTCATGGGCTTCTGATATGCGTCTGACACACCGTATGTTTTCTCTTTTATATTTTCCCTTGTCTTTTTTCATATCTTCGACCTGCAGAGACAAACTAGTTAGCTGACTCAAGATTTGAATCATACCTGAACTTGATTCTCCCATAGGGGATAATTCTAGCTTCATGGAAATATCCAATGCTTTAGCCTATGAAGCAATCTTCTATTTCATCAGAGGAACTCTGATGTGTGGTAAAAGGGAATCAATGAACCACTCTTTGTTCTGCTCATCTGGGATCTGAAAAGTCAATCGACCGATTAAGGTCTTGAATCTTTGATTGAATTCCCAAACAGGTTCAACGACCTTCTGCTTGATCTCTTTCAGCTCTGTAATACATTGTGACTTTGAATTGGGTTTCTTGAAATATGTAGTTAACGTATTCTTGATCTCATTCAGTGGCTTAGATTGTGCAAGTCCTTGGACAAGCTTCATGTACCAGCTCAGTGCACGATCCCTTAGGGTAGTACTAAACTAGGTTCTTTTGACAACTTTGTCAGTGGCATTCTTAATATTCCATATAAATTCACATAGGAACCAGTGCTGATCAGGGTCTTCAGACCCATATCCACTAAAGATAAGGAGCCTCATCTATCTACCAGAGATATTCCTTGGTTTCCGGTCTGAGTATGTGGTAGACTACTAGTAATAATGCTTTAAGGACTCTGGTGACTATGACTATTCTGATTGGTTAATACTACTGAATCAACAAGAGAATTAATAGTACTTACCTCAATAGTTTGTGCAGTTCCTGAAGTTTCTGGCTCGTCTCAGTGAGATTCTTCAACTTTCCCTTCCTTTGTCCTAGCGGGTTTTGAATGCTCTTCATCCGTTAGGTCTGCCTCTTCTCCACTATAGAAACCCTCGTCCCTGTAGTTTTGCTTGAATAAGTTCGCAAGATGAACTTCTATAAATTCTCTCCCACTGCATGTATGTCCATCTTCTGTGTCGCTGTCGCTTTCCGAATTCCTGAACATTAGCTTTTCCAGATCCAACCAATCTACTGTATCTTGATAATGTTCTTCTCATGCAATAACATCTTGATCCTTAGCTTCAGAAAATGTAAAAAATTTCCTCTGTGTCCCTTGAAGAAATACCTCTCGGCTTGGCTATATGACTCTACTCTGTCAACAACAAACTCGGTGATGTACCCTCCAATGGTGGTATCAAACCAGTGATCTACTGCTCATGACATGATGTTATCGACTCTCTTGACATTCTTGATCAACACTGATGTCCAAACCAAAGGAGGTCTATATATGATCTCAAACTGGGTATCTGCTAACCTGACTAACCACTCATATTGCTCATGATGGATTCCTCCAAAGAAAATCTCGTGTATATCAATAAATATATATCTCTCCAACCAATCCTCTGTACTAAGATTAGGGTTCTTTTTTTGGGATTCAACGAAGTCCTTTTCTTGATCCTCTATCCACTTTTGAATTTATGTCTTTGATGGAAACCACCTTGAAATTCCCTCAAGAAGATTCTGGTCCCAACAATAGAACCATTTGTTGGCACAGGGGCAGACCCAAGTTTCAACTCCAAGAGTGCACCAACAATCCTTAACTACCGGCCCTTTCAACTACACCTGCAAAGTAGATGCAGGCTCACCCGAAGCAGCTATGGGGGGGTTGCAGGACAGAGATGTCTACAACAAAGGGAACTATCAAGTGGATCCAACACTAGACCAATACAACATGCATATATCACTTATCAACTTAGATCTATTCCACACATCTATCAGATCTACCACAGTAATGCAATAACAATATATCAAGGCAAAAGAACATAGCATCAATTACACACACAAGACAAGATATACGTGGTTCACCCTCTCTCTAGGGCTATGTCCACAGAACTATGCTTTCTAATGTATTAAGATGAAGCATACAGTTCTTGTCTGTGCTCTTAGCAGATCTTATTTCTTCTTCTCTCTATCTCTCTATCTCTCCCCTCCCTGCGCACCTAGCTACATGGTTGATCTTCACACCCAACTGAAGATCTTACAATATAGAAGGCTCTTGTACTCATCACTTCTCTCTCCCATGATGTTACTCACTCGATCACACAATAAAAATCACAACACCAACAATAGTAACAACAATGAAAATCACTCACTATTTATACATTACAATAACTCATCGACATCCTTAGGCTGAAACCTAGGTGTCAAAACCCTAGATAACAAAACCCTAGGCCAACTTGACCCATGTTTTCAGGGCTTCTCCAGCTTGTCTTTCCTTTCTTCTCTCACGGTGCTCCAAAGCATACAACAATGGCTTTTTCCTCTTGATGAGTTGTCCATGATCCTTCTTTCTTGCTGATCTGTCATCCTCGATATCCTCATCCAATGACTTTCTTTCTCTTACTTCGCTCCATCTTTTCTGCTCTTTTGTTCACTTCAACCCAGTAACAATCACTGTGTCTTCCGCTTAGTTCACATTTTGCCTTTTCTTCCTTGATCTTCTCTTATTTCCATAACCAAGGGCCAACAATCATGGAGAGTACGACGAATCTTGACCCCCTCAAACGTCACATCATATCTCATCGAACGTGCGACGAACCTAGAAGAACATTGTAAGAGAGACGACCTATGTATATCGTCGCAAGAGGGATGACCTATGGACGTCGTCACAATATAGATAACCTACGTAGTCGTCACAAGAGAGACAACCTATGAAAATCGTCGCATGAACGACAACCGAGGACGATCATCACAAGACAGACGACCTATGTATATCGTCGCAGGAGGGACGACCTATGGACGTCGTCACAATATAGATAACCTACGTAGTCGTCACAAGAGAGAAAACCTATGAAAATCATCGCATCAACGACAACCGAGGATGATCATCACAAGACAGATGACCTATTATAATTGTTGCAAGAGAGACGACCTAGGACAATCCTCTCAAGAACGACAACAATGGAATACCATCGCAAGAACGCCAATCGAGGAATATTATCACAAGAAAGATGACCTAGGACAATCGTCGCAAGAGAGACGACCTAGGACATTGCAGAATTTGAAGTTGCGCGGGGGATAATTCTGAAGGTTGGTCTCGCAATCCAAATTGAGGTTTCCATTGAGGACTACGTGTCAGCATCGGGTTGATTTTGGAATGACAAGTTGGTTGTTCCAAAACCGCCAATCCACATCTCTGCAAAACAAAGATGAGCAAAGATTGAATATCATTCTGAAAGGGGAGAGTTAGAAAATAAGTTTCAATTCAGCTTGGCATTTTTATGATAACTTATTTTCTGGGATGTTTCAACTCGTAAAGTTTTGAGACAAAGGTGAGATATCTGGAAACATGTGATAAAACTTTCAGAAATTGGTTTTCTATACTTTCTGAAATATTCCCTAACTTGCACATGGAATATCTCAAAAAGTATAGAAAACCAATATTTGAAATTTTTATCACATGTTTCCAGATATCTCACCTTCATCTCAAAATTTTACGATATGGAACATCCTAGAAAATAATTTATAGTGAAATTGCCAAGATGAATTGAAACCTATTTCACAACTCTCCCCTTTCAGAATGATATTCAACCTTTGTTATCTTTTGAAGAAGAATCATTATCCCTCTTTTATACTTATTTTTTCTCTAAAATTAATAAAACAATAAGGCTTCTTGTTAGAAGTAGTTCTTAGAGAACTTAACACTGTGAATTACTTTTACCTATTGTCTCGGGAGGCTATCCTTTGGGAAGAATATATGGAATTTCATTTTATTGGGGCACTTCCAACAACACCTTTTCTTCCTTGAACGAGAGGAGTTTTCGAATCCATTGTGTCTACATCAGAACATACGTTAGTACACATGGTTGGAGATCTAGTGGATCTAGCCTTACAATAAATTAATCATCCCTTTGGATTGATTCCTAATACCCCTGCAATAACTCCTCCTGCAAGCAATCATTCTAATAATCAGGGTTTTTCACAACCCAAATAAGAAGAATCAAATACTGAATCAAAAGCCTTAGTCCATGAACCAAACCACATGGAACACAATAATGACAATAATAAACAACTATGGTTTCATAGGTATGCCTTGGAATAACCTGGTCTGTTACACCACTTACCCAAAAATCCATAGAAATTACTTCTGAAATATGACCTAGAAACATTCGGATCCCCCGAAGATCATATTAAGAAGTTTATTATTGTTATTAGGTTAATGAATGTACAACATGAGGATGTGGTATGTTGAATTTTTCCTTGTACTTTTGAAAACTTATCCTCCACTTGGTATTTCAATCTACTTGTTAGATCTATAACAAATTGGACCAAGTTTCAAAATGATTTTCTAGATATGTTCGGAGAGGAAACTACTATTGGGGAATTAATGGTCCAATTATTTGCTCCTACCATGGGGCCCAAAGAAAAGGCCAAGGATTTTATGTTGAGCACACACTTATACTGAGAGGGGGGGGTGTGTGAATCTATACAAGATATTTTTTTTTCACTTTTTGAAACATTCATCAACCATATGAAATCAATCACACATGAGATATATTAACTGCAGAACATGGTACACACGATTTATGTGGAAACCCTTTCGAGAGAAAACCACAAAAATCCCATTTATAATTATTTGTAGGCACCAACCTACTGTTACAAATATTTATAGGCACCAACATACTGGAGAAACGAATCCCCACTAGTATAAACCTTGTTAGGCACCAACCTACTCTTACAGATCTTCGTAGACATCAGTCCTTGAGCACCAACTTATCAAGAGACACCAATATATTTTTTTGAGTAACACCAATACTCAAGTAAAAAATTATTCTTTAGTACATATAACTTCTTCAAAATATGATAACATTCAAATTACCTTCACTGAGTCTACTTGCTACTTCTGCCTTCACCAGGTCTAAACAAAATTTGAATTTCAAATGAAATTTATGGTAACTTTTCAAAGATTTTTATTTTTGGCCTCTTCCCAAGAACGAACTTGTACAACATGACACGTTTCCAATTTTTGAAATGCTATTCTAAATGTTTTACTTAAGGTACTTCAGTATGTCTCCTTAGATCCTTGAAAATTTCACAGTTTGAAAAGTCCCAGAAAAAACGTTATAAAGAAAATGCCAAGTTGACCTATTTGAAACTGATTTCAGGACCATTTAGAAACCATAAATTCCATAGGGTATATCTCAGAAGGTATAGTGAACCAAATTATGAAATTTTTACATAAGGTAATTTTGTATGTTTCCTGAGATCCTTGAAAATTTCATAGTCTTAAAAGTCTCAGAAAATAAGTTATAGAGAAAATTCCAAATTGACCTGTTTGAAATTGATTTTAGGAATATTAATAAACCCTAACTTCCACAAGGCATATCTCATGAATTATAGTGAACCAACATGTACCCAAAGATTTTTCCTCCATCTCCTCAAAATTTCATGGTATGAAACATCCCATAAAGTAAGTTATAGAGAAAATTCCAAACTGACCTATTTGAAATTGATTTCAGGAGCATTAAAGAACCCTAACTTCCACAAGGCATATCTCAAAAAGTATACCGAACCAATGTATGAAATTTTGAACACATATATCCAAAGATCAAAATAAGCTGGAAACTTTGTGGCACAAACCCCCTTCCCTCTGAGGGGCTGCTCAACCTCCTGGTCTAGGATCATTCAAAGCACTGAGTCGAATTGGCTCGTCGGGCTCCTGTTGGGAACCAATTTAATTTGACATAGTCCCTTCTACCTTTTTGGTGCAGGGTGTGTGGCACCCACAAACCCTATACTTATCTTTGTTCAAATATGAGCATTGATGGATGCTAGATCTCTATCCTAGGCCCCTTCTTCTTGCATGTGACCAGGGACTACGACTGTGGGCCATCTTCCTTTGTGACTCCATGCTTAGAAGCTTTTGAGAGATATTTTCTCCCTTTTCCTCAATTTCCGAATCGACAAATTCTCCACGACCAGATCTATGGTCCATGTTCCTATCTAAGCCAACAGTTGTGGTCTTCTCCATGACTCTGTGCTTTGAGAGTTTTCACTTGTGCTGTCTCTGTTTCTTTCGATCTGTGAATCAACGAAGTGTCGATCCAACTCCACGTGTCCTATCCCAATGGATGCCTAGGATTTCTTTGGCTCCCGTCTCTTTGGGTATTCTTTTGATGTCCTCCTTCGATATCTCCTGGAGCACTACTCCTCCTCATGAGTATTTATTCCACACGTCCCTTCCAGATCCAACGGTTTGGATTCAAACTGCTCTTCGCGACTTCACAAAGATATTTGATTTCTCTTGGAAAACCTCCTAGAGCTCCTACTCCCGAATCTCTCGATCTTCTGCCACCTGTCTCCTTACGACGATGGATGATTTCACGGACTTCGGGACTTCACAGGTCCTCAACCCCCTTGCACACTTAGCATGATTTTATTCTCGAAACTTAGGCTGTTCTTGAGCTTCTTCTGCACTACTTGTAGAGTTCTACGCAACTCTTCTGCGACTTTCCTCAGCTTGAAAACCTTCAAGGTTCCCAGTTCCTCTGTGTCCTTCAGTGAAATTTCTCATGCCCTCCTAGAAACTTCATTCCCTTCCTCCTAAGATTGTAAGATGGATTTACAATATCCTTGGCACACTCCTTGCGCTCGGCTAATCCTTTCGACAAATTCTCCCTTAGCTTACCTAGAAGTCTTAAAGCATCTCCTTTCCTTTGTCAATGCACTCTTGCAAAGCCTTCCTTCCTTAGAGTGTTCAACAACCCTGGGGTTCTCTTAAGGATTCCAACACTTTAGAATGTGTTTCTCTTGTACACTCTCATACTTTCTCTATGCCCTCCTGGAAACGTGTTATAGAGTATTCAATAACTCTACACTGTGTTTCCTCCTACATAGTCTTTCCTTCCAAGGTACCCAACCACCTTGAAATTTCCTCCCGAGTCTGTGAATTATACTGGTGTGCCCTCCTGGCATCTTCTCTTTTGATTCCACTGAGTTTAGAAATGCACTCCTTGCATCGGCTTACAGAGTTTCCACCCTCTGTTGCACACTCCTTTCACTTATCCTAGAGAACCAGACTTAATCCAACACATTCACCGATGGAAAATTGTATCTCTATCCCTACAGACGATTTTTAACAAATATCTACAACTCAAATTCATACGAATGACATTACAAAAAAATATCCATTACGTAAAAATTGATAAATAGGAAAAACTGTCACTTTCTATTAATGGTGGAATGTCTATTACAATATGTGAGTCCGAGCTACAACTGAGTCTCAACTTTTTGTGTTTTTATCCCTATATCCTATGCATATATCTCCTACATCTGATGCCTCTACACTTATCCTCCTTTTCTACTAGAAACAATACAAGAGTTTTATACAAGAGGGGCTCGACGAGCTTCCCTCCAAGCTAAGCTAGTGGTGTCTAATCACCATTTAAAATGCCTGTCTAATGAGAAGATTACAATGATGGAAATCTGATCTGAATCAGATGCAGATCCATCCTATTGTCAACCACTTAATGGCGACCTTATCTCCAACTTATGTGAAGGCACAACTTGGCTCCTCCAACTTGTCAGCATTAATTGTCAGGATCATGCTCTAGATTCTCAAAGGAAAAAATGAGAGGGCGACACCTCTCCCTTCCTTGAATGCGCACCACTCGTTCTAGTCAGTTGGCATGTGCTGAGGTGGAGTGATGCTCCTGTATCATACTCCACGGTTATGAAAATTCATGAGCTCCTGCTCATGAGATTCCCAGCTCTGTTGAAATCCTCCTGGATCCCAAAATGTTTCTTGGAGCTATCTTCCTGCTCCTTTGCTTCTTTGCTGCGACTTCTCCTACAAATTCCTTGCTTCTCGTGCATGTCCCTTTCTGTCCAACTTCTCCTTGCTGATCGCTTCTTTTGCTGACGTCAACATCATCTTCTAGATCTCCTCTATGACTTTTTGCAGCTGCTTCATCGGCTGGTTTGGCTTGTGCAGTCTGCTCAGCTACAACTCTTCATGCTGCTCCATAGGTAGGTTGTCCTGATCTCCCATACCCCTTCCATCCATTGTGACACCGACTGGACACACTGTTGCAGGCTCCAATTCCACAGTCTTTCCACTGAATTGTTGTTCGACTATCTCTTCTGATATAATAGCTCCTATCAGTTCTAATATTGGTTCTATTCTAGTTTCCTCCAGCTACAAATCATGCTGGTATGTCTCCTATGGCATGGCTATCTCTTGGAAGCCACCTTCTGGTTCCGAACTGTCCAACCAATCCTCCAGTGCCTTTAATTCCACTTCCCATTGAGTGAGTAACTTAACTGGGTGCTCCCCTTCTGTTGGGATAGACTTTGGTATCTGTTCCTCCTCCTCCATGACATTCTCATATCACTATCATTTTGCTGCTACCTCTGCAACAAATACACTAGCCTATCCTTGGCTACTTGGCAGGAATATCTTGACTCCTCTAACGACTAGAATGCTCTTCCGATCCTTCTCCTCTGTGATGAAAGTTTCCAACTTGTCATCATATTCATTCATGCGGCTTGTATCTCCACATGAATCTTCATATGGATGATACCTTTCTTCCACCCCCTATCCATCTGTCAACACCCCTTGATGACATGAACTCTCAGTTGAGATAATCTCTTCTCCCTTGCTCACTTGGAAATTTAGGATATCTCCTCTTCTTTTCTAGTAGTTTACGAGATAAACTGACCCCTTCACATTTCCCACTTGGAAACCTATGAGATTCCTCTCAGATCTCTTTCCCTCGCCATTGGGGTTTTTGACATATCTAAACCACCTTCTCAACACCTATTGTGTCTTTCAGACGAACAAATTTTGGACAGGCCACTTAGCTGTCCTTTTCAAAGTCCACTCATATCTCCAGTGCACCTTTGCTTCCTGTTGCTTCTTAAATGCTAGCCTCTCCACCTCTGCCTAGATTTCACCGAACTCCTTGTCCATCTCCACTTTTCTCCTCTACGGGTATTCTTCCCTTTGACAATGTTTATGACCTTCAACAACCATATTGCTTCACCTGCAACCCACACGACTTTTTACCATCTGTTGCGCGCCTCGCAACAATTTCCACAGAGCATATCACTCTATCTATCTTCACCTTTGCGTACAATCTGTAGAAAATCAAGCTTTGATACCACTCTGGTATCAGAGTATCTCCTTTATCCCCCTCTATCCATCTGAGAGAAAAAATAAAGCCTTGATACCACTTTGGTGCAAACCCCATTCCCTCTGAAGGGCTACTCGACCTCCCAGTCTAGGATCGTTCGGATCACTGACCCAGATTGGCTCATTGGGCTCCTAATGGGAACTAATTTAATTTGACACATGCCCTTCCACCTTTTTGGTGGAGGGTGTGTGGCACCCACATACGCTCTCCTCAGCGTTGTTCAAATCTGAGCACTAATGAACGCTAGCTCTCTATTCTAGGTCCCTTCTTCTTACATGTGACCACAGACTGTGATCGTGGGCTAGCTCCCTCCGTGACTCCATGCTTCAGATATTTTGAGAGATCTTTTCTCCCTTTTCCCCAATTTCTGAATTGGCGAATTCTCCATGACTAGATCTACTATCCACGTTCCTCTCGAAGCCAACGATTGTGATTTGCTTCGTGACTCCATGCTTCAGGAGTTTTCACTTTTGCTGTCTTTGTTTCTCCCGTTCTATGAATCAACAAAATGCCGATCCAACTTCACGTGTCCTATCCCAATGGATTCCTAGGATTGCTTCAGCTTCTGGCTCTTCGGGTATTCTCTCGATGTCCTCCTGCGATATCTCCCGAAGCATTACTCCTTTGACTCATGTAGATTACTTCCACGCTTCCCTTCCATATCCAATAGTCTGGATTTGATATGCTCTACGCGACTTCATGAAGATCTTTTCTTTCTCATGGAAAACCTCCCAGAGCTCCTACTCCTAAATGTCTCGACCTTCTATCACTTGTCTCCTTACGACAATGGATGATTTCACGACCTTCAAAACTTTGCAAGTCCTCGACCCCCTTGCACACTTAGTGTGATTTTCTTCTCAAAACTTAGGATGTTCTCGAGCTTCTTCTTCACTCCTTGCAGAGTTCTACACAACTCTTCTGCAAGTTTCCTCAGATTGAAAACCTTCAAGGTTCCCAGTTCCTCTGCGTCCTTCAGTGAAATTTCTTGTGCCCTCCTGGCAACTTCACACCCTTCCTCCTGAGCTTGTAAGATGTATTTACAGTATCCTTGGTGCACTCCTTATGCTCAACTAATCCTTTTAATGACTTCTCCCTTAGCCTACCTAGAAGTCTTAAGGCATCTCCTTTCCTTTGTCGATGCACTCTTGCAAATCCTTCCCCCCTCATAGTGTTCAACATTCTTGGGGTTCTCTTAAGGATTCCTACACTTCAGAATGTGTTTCTCTTGTACACTCTTGTACTTTCTCTATGCCCTCCTGGAAACGTGTTACAGAGTATTTAGTAACTCTGCACTATGTTTCCTCCTACACAGTCTTTCCTTCCAAGGTACCCAACCACCTTGAAATTTTCCTCCCGAGTATGTGAATTAACCTGGTGTTCCCTCCTAGCAGCTTCTCTTCTGATTCCACTGAGTTCAGACATGCACTCCTTGTGTTGGCTTACAGAGTTTCCACCCTCTATCACACACTCCTTGCACTTAGCCTAGGGAACCAGACTTAATACAACACACTCATCAATGGAAAATTGTATCTCTATCCCTACAAATTATTTCTAACATACATCTACAAATAAGATGCATACAAATGACATTCACAACAAAATATCCATTACGCAGAAATTGATAAACTTGAAAAACTATCACTTTCTATTAATGGTAGAATGTCTATTATAATATGTGAGTCTGAGCTACAACTGAGTCTCGACTTTCTATGTTTTTCTCCCTATCTCCTATGCATATATCTCCTACATCCAATTCCTCTACCCTTATCCTCCTTTTCTACTGGCAACAATACAATATTTTTATATAAGAGGAGCTCGGCAATCTTCCCTCCAAGTTAATCTAGTGATGTCTAATCACCATTTAAAATGCCTGTCTAATGGACATATTACAATGATGGAAATCTGATACGAATAGGATGCAGATCCCTCCTACTGTCAACCCATTAACGACGACCTTATCTCCAGCTTGTGTGAAGCCACAACTTGGCTCCTCTAACTTGTCAGTATTAATTTCCTGGATCACGCTTTAGATTCTCAAAGGAAAAAATGAGAGGGCGACGCCTCTCCCTTCCTTTAATGCGCACCACTCGTGCTAGTAAGCTAGTGCGTGCTGAGGTGGAGAGATGCTCCTGCATCACTTTGGGAAGGCCTTTGTTGAAACATACAAAAGAGAAGTGGAAAAATCCATTTTCAGTGAGTCGTGACGCCTTAAATGTTAAAATATAGCCACATTAAGTGGAAATCATAACTATGGAGTGAACCCTATGCAATACAATAAGAGAATACTCTTAAATTGTATGTTGTGGCTTCAATTTTTTTGATTCTATATTTATATTATTTTTCTTTGTCATGGTTATGATATGTTTCGGTCACAAAATATATACAAATTTACAAACACAAATGCATGCAAACCTCAGTGAACATGTAGGGAAATTAAAGGGGAAAAGAATTTCCAAAAATCCTGACATATTGACATAAAAGAATTAAGCATTTGGATGCAATGTGAATTGCATTGAAAAACAATAGAATTTATCCTTCAATTATGTTATCACTCCGTAATTTATTTAGGTTGAGAAAAGAAACCCAGAGATAACCACAAACCAACTTTAGAAACTGGAATTTAACCCTTCCATCGTGAGACAAGGCTCTCTCCCAAATCAGTCACTGAAAGGACTAATTTGATTTTTTTTTCTTGAGGTTAGGTCCTTGGATTGTGAATAAAGTTTTGGATGGGATTTGATGTTTAAGCATGTGAGAAATCCATTGGGCATGGAGTCAAAAGGTTGAAGCTTATGGATATGTGGGTAATCTGTCAATTGATGGGAAAAGACTTCATAGGCAAGATAAACACTAACTGTGTGCTGGTTTAATTTAAATCTCATTGTAGCAGAAAGGACGGAAGCAAAACATAAATCAACACTTTAAGAAATCAGATTTTGAAGTTTCTTAAACTGTTTTAGCAGAAGTAAACACCATTGATATTATAAACTATGTGACAGAGCATGAACATGATGAATTCTGAAACAATATTTTAATTGAATATCATTCAGATATGGAAACATAGCAATAACCTGGAAGAAGAACATACACTGAAGTGAACATGCTACACAATCACTGGCACATGAATTTGTGAAGCAAGAATGGATCCCAGAAGCCTTGGATCACCCAAATTTATTATTTCTTCAGGAAAATATTACAGTACAAAGACTATCAGAATACTCAATTCATCAAAATTTCTCCCACCCATTGTACATTATGTGTTACAATATTTATAAAAAAGTAGTAGTTCATAAAATCAGGATCCTTGAGATATTTCAGAAAATTTATCCTTATCTTGACCCCTTTGACCTTGGTAGTGTCTTAATCTGATTAGATGATGTATGGACCCATAATCCGTTGATAACTGGATGATCATTTACTAGGACCTGGAAAATTACATTTAGTTTTACCCAATATTACTATTTCCTTCCACTATAATTCATAAGGAATATCATAATCCATATTTTATTTTATTAAAATTTCCAAATCGATGCAAGAGGCATACAACATGACAGACAAGCCTAATTTTATTATCTTAAATTTATTCAAAATTTGAAAATCTATGGCTAACATTTCTACAACAATTTCCCCCTTTAAAACTTCATTTAAGTCTTTAAACCTAGAGTGATCCATCCTCGCTTGTGTCAAGAGTACATTGTATGCTTTCTGTTCGTGTAACTTTCCCTTTCCATCCCAGAATGATGGAAGACCTTTGATAACTAGTTCTTAAAACAAATCCTTAAAATCCTGAACACTCTTTTCCAATTGGGCTGCTTTATTCTGGACTGAATTTGAGAGGTTGTTCTTGGTTATGATTCTTCCAACCCATATTATCAAAGCAGTTCTATCTTTGACCCCAACTGTTTGCAAACTTGATGAAGGCATTGTATTAAGGAGATTGATAGCGTTCTGGGCCCATTCTGTTGGTATTTTTGACAAAGTTTCATTAATAACTTTGCATCTCTGTTTAGCCAAAACTGCAATGTTGCCCTCATCATTAACATAATTTAGATATGTCTTTATTTTTGTAACCTCAAATGATATGGAGTCCCAGATGATGTGCTTGGCTCCTTGTAACAAAATTTTCCCTTTAATCCTAGTTTTTATCTTAGTCACCTTTTCATGAAGGACTGCATTTTCCTTTTTAAGCTGTGATACACTTTCATCCCTTTTCTGTGCCTCTTGTTCAATTTTATTGATATTCTCTTTCAATTATTTTATTTCCCCATCCTTTAAGCTAACCCAAAACATTTCCTGGAAAAAGTCTTCAGTGCCTGATTTTCTTTCAGTAGCATAGGGTGTAACAGATGGTACGACAGAAGACAAAGCTATGACTCTAGTTGCCATTTCTGTCTTTTATTTTGACCATTCTAATTTTTCCTTTTACAGTTGCAGGAATTTAGTGTGAAAATATAGTGATTGCTTCTTGAAAGCTTCCTTTTCCCGTTCCAATGCTACAAGTTCTGCAATCTCTGGATGCTCTGTAGCAGGAATTTTCAACTTTTTATTAAGGTTGAGAATCACTTTGTCTTTCTCATCCAACAAGGATTTCATTGATTTGGGGCCATCAGCTTCAAGTTCCTTTATTTGAATATTCCATGCTTTACTTGCTGATTTTTCCTGCCTAATCTTACCTTCAAGCTTGACAGCTAGTGATGTTAATTTTTCATTTTTCAAATTGAAATTTAAATAATATGAATATAGTAGGCCACTAGTTTGCTTGTGGAATTGAACCTTATCCTGGGCACTGATATTATCATACTTTATTTGATCTCAGAGACCTTATCTTTTTCTGTTATGGCAATGTTGAATGTTTTCCTTTATATGTCTCTGACTGTGAATAATGAAGAATTGTGATGGGAATCTTTCTTTACCTTGGGCATTAGATTCATGATCTCACTTAGTGATTCCTTTCTTTTTTCTGCATACCATTTAGATAAATCTTCCTTTGAGGCCTGAGCAAAATAGGGCTATGGAAGGCTCTTGAACTACCTTCACTTTCCAATTGACCAGCTTTGAATTTAATTACACTTTTTCCACTGTTACACATCAAAATTACTCACTTCAATAGTGTTGCAAGTGTCGTCATTACAAGTGTTGTAAATGTCACATCTTGTCCGCAAGTGTCGCATCTTGACCACAAGTGTTGCAAGTGTCACAGACATCATACTATCATCTTGCATATGTCGTGCCTCTAACGACATCATAAGGACACTTAAGACACCTCAAAGACTAGTTTTGAAGAAGAGAAATCAGTTGATAAAGAGTACAAGCCTTTTGCCACTAGAAAAACCACTCAAATATGGATTTTGGAGAGGAGCGCTCCCCTACCCACTATCAGGGAATGCTAGCACTCCCTGGGCCTCTTTGGGGGAGTGTTTGAGCACCCTGTGCACCCTTTTGGAGGAGCGCTACCCTTTCTGAGTGAATTTTTGGTTTGTTGGAGGAAATCAGGGGACAATCCCTTCAATATCTGAAGGTAGTTGGGTTCGAATCTTGGGTCAAGGCATGATCATAGGGAAGATTTTCAACTAAAGGAGAGGAATCGTCAACTTATCCCAAATATCTCTCAAGTGGTTGGGCCTCTCCAAGGTTATATAAGGAGGCCTCCTCATGGTGAAAGGGGGATGGAGGTTGAGAATTACATCAAAATTATGATCTCATAAGTGAGATGTCATCAAAGAAATCAATGTATATTACTTGAGAAAAGGGGTTGGAAAAGGAGAACTGGAAGAAGCTGCTGCACCTTCATCAAAGGATTGTAAGTAATTTTACTTGTTCTCATCAATATATCAGTGCTTGGCCTATTTCTTTCAAACTGATGTTTGTTCCACATGAGTTTGTCTGTAGTAGATGGATCTATATTTGAGATAATCTCAGTAGAGTAGGAATTCCATTGTATCTTTGTTTTTCCTACAGGACCTATCAGGGAGCTCAGGATCGAAGCTCAGCTAGGACTTTGCAAGGAAAAACATCGCTAATAAGGTACATATCTTTCTCCTTGTCTTTCATTTATTAGCTTGATTAGATCTAAAAGGAAGTCAGTGTCCATGTTAATCACTTTTATGTCTTAGCCTTAGGAGTCTAGAGACCGAAAGGGAATCCACTTGTCTGCAAGGGGATTCACCTACAACAACCACTCTCCACCATGCCTAAACCTATTTTTTCTTTAGACCCTTCATCCTCCAAGTATACATACTTTTCTGTCTGGATGGTTTTAATTTTCTTTCTAGCAGTGTGTTTAGGGTCTATGTCCATTTCCTATGAAACAATCCTCTTACTTTGTGTTCTAGTTTTTGGAACCTTAATTACCACCTTTGGAATACTTTGCTATGTTTGTGCCTTTTTTACATGGGCTTCAACATCCACACATTCTTCAATATTTAAAAAATTCTCCAGGCCTTCAATAGGCTCATGCTCATATGGAAAATTCTTGTTCATTTCCCTCCTAGATATGATCTGATGAGGGTCATATTTTTTTCCTGGAATTTGTGCAAAAACAAAGCTTTGAGATTTGCCTCAACCTGGGCTAGACATGTTCTTGATTTTATAATGAATGGTCCAATCACAAAAGGAAACTTTATATTTCTTGTTCTATGATATTTGATGAAATTTTCAGTTTCAGAGATGATTTTGTGTCTTATGAACTCTAGAGAAAAAAATATGGGGGTAAAAAAAATGGGCAACAAATAATGAAACTCATGAAAACCATATACCCATATTACTGTAGAATTTATGAAAAGGGTCCAGTATCCTACTTTGTCTTCTATATTATGAAGGTGAATTAACATTTCTTCAATAAATTTGGGAAGTTTAACTTTGAAAATCATCCGATAGGCCTTTGACATGACTTTATTGATAAAAATTACTAAAGTCATTCTGTTTCTTTAAATAGATATTGATTCTGCTTCAGGGATCTTTGCATTTTTGTTGGTGAGAAAAATATTCATAATATATGTACAGTATCTGAAGTGTCTAAGACAGTGGAATTTCACTAGTTGTTTGTGGATGATATCAGCTAGGAACTCATCAAAATTAATGCAGATAACTTGAAATGACTTTAACTGGAAGAATTTGAGCAGGAAACCTAACATGACCTCAACTACAAATCTATCATTATTAAGACATAAAACCTGAATTAACAAAGAGAATACACATTGAACCTCATTGACCATGATATCAATGCTTAAGGGGAAAGATAGACTTTGTGGGAACTAATCAAGCTTGATAATCATTCTTAAAAACACAATTTTAATATCTGGTTGACATTCTCTATAAAATCTAATCATTTCTGTTGGGTATGTGTTATATTCTTTGCACGAGTAGTAGTGTCTAAGCGTCTGCGCCGGGCGTGTAGGGGGTTAGAGGGGGGGTGCAGCGCCCCCGAATTTTTTTTTCACACCGGGACGACATATTTCCGGGACGACATATTACTAGGATGACATATTTCCAGGACCACATGATATTTAGGTGGTTTTTTGGCACATGGTTTTTTGCCGATGGTTTTCTATTTCCGGTTAAGGAATTAGGGTTTTGGACTAATCTAGGTCATTGGGTTAGGGTTTTGGATGCTGTTGGCTCCTATATGTATATTGTATTGTAAACAATGTAACACAATGTATGAATATAATATATGCTGGTTTTCCCAGTTTGGGTTTCCAGGTGAAAAATCTCTGTGTAATGTTTGTATTTTCCATTGTATCTTTTCTATTATTTTCTGAATATCAGTTTGCAGTAGATATTGTACAAGGTTATAATTTACATTTGGTATCAGAGCTTTATTGGCTTCAGGGGGACACCTTTGTAGTCAAGGGTTTGGCTCGGGATTGTAATAAGCCTTGTTACAGTGGGAGATCTGTGGTATTGTTTTTCAGGTGAAAAGAAATGGAAAGCAATTCGAAGATGGAGATCGAGAAGTTTAATGGGAAAAGATTTGAGCTATGGAAGCTCAAGATGGAAGATCTTTTGGTGGATAGAGATCAATGGATCACGGTAGATCCAGGTACTACACCTACAGGAACTTCTGTAGATGACTAGAAAAAGATGGATCAGAAGGCAAAGAGCACAATCTGACTGTGTCTCTCCAATTCAGTATTACTGAATGTGTAAGAGGAAGCTACAACCAAGGATTTATGGGAAAAGTTGGGGAAGTTGTATCAGTCTAAGTCTCTGGTAAATAAACTATTTCTGAGAAAGAAGCTATATAAATTGAGGATGAGAGATGTAGACTCGGTGGCAGAGCATTTGAACGCCTTCAATACTGTGGTAAGTCAGTTAGTATATATTGAGATTAAAATTTCAGATGAAGATAAATGTGTCATTTTGTTGTGTTCTTTACCAGACTTGTGGGATAGTCTGGTTGTGGCCATAGGTAGTAATACAACTTCTTTGAAGTTTGAAGAAGTGGTCTCATCTCTGTTGTCAGAGGAGATGAGACGAAAGAATATGGAAGGACATAGCACAGACACATTATTTGCAAGAGGACGTTCCCAGGAAAGAAATAGATCTAATTTCTCAAGTGGGAGATCTAAGTCTAAGGGTAGATCTAAATCTCTGGAAAGTTTGGAAGGGTGGTGGAGGTGTGGAAAAAGAATGGCACTACAAGAAGCAGTGTAGATCAAAAGTTGAGAAAAAGAAGGGATCTGAAGAATCTTCTTCTCTGAGGAAGAAAAGACCTCCAAGGAAGGAGGGAATGTTAATACTTGGCCTCTTAAATCACACATGTAGATCATGAGGCATGGTTGATTGACTTAGGTGCATCCTTTCATATGACTCCCCAGGGGGAGTGGTTACGAATAATATGAAAAGTATGATGGAGTAATGTTTTCTTAGGTAATGAATTGACAAACAAAATACAACTAGGAAGAGGAAGGGTCAAGTTGAGACTCATAGATGGAAGGATAAGAACACTACATGGTGTTCTACACATCCAGTTATGGCAGTGATTCTGTAAAGTAAAATGGAAGATCTTTGGGGTAAAAACAATTTTTGAAAAGGAAACCTATAGGATAGTTTAAGGAGTAATGGTTTTTTTGAAGGGATTTTGGTTTGGAAATTTGTATAATCTACAAGGAAGCACTGTTAGTGATAGGTGTAATAGCTCCATTGTTCACGATATTGAAGTTGAAGAAATCCTACAGTCCTGCGGGAGAGAAAGGTTATGTTGTGGCATCAAAAAGCTGGGGGGCATATTGGAGAAAGGGTCTTCATTACACGGTAAAGGTATGAGTGAAGGTATGTCTAATTTCTCTACGGATTTTGATTTCTGTGAAACATTGTCTATGGGCGAATCGGGTAAGATTCCCCTACGGTGCAATGAGAGTGAAGGAATTCTGACTAGTTCTGATGATGTTTTTGGACTGTGTGGTCTCATTGCGTATATACTATGTCTCATTTATGGATGACTTCTAGGAAAACTTGGATATATTTTTCTGGGAAGAAATCTAAAGTCTTTGTTATATTTAAGAGTTTAAGGCTCTTGTTGAGAATCAAAAGCAGGAGCTTGAATTAGGTGCCGAGGGGCGGATAATGGCGGAGGATTCTGGCGGAATGAATTTGAATAATTACATAAGAAGTGCGGTATAGCAGGTAGAAAAGGAATACTCCATATACACCTTAGCGGAATGGAGTTGCAAAAAGGATGATGAACATGGCGTTGATGGAAAAATCAAGGTGCATGCTCGGTGGTGCAGGGATGGGGCAAAATTACGGGGGCGGGGAAGCGTTAGATGCTTGCATGTTATCTAGTCATTAGATCACCCTCATCAGCATTGTGTGACAAGAATCCACAAGAGGTTTGGATTGGTAAGGAACCTTCTCACACATCTTAAGGTATTGCATTTGTGATGCATATGTTCATGTTCCAAAGGAAGAAATGAGAGGTAAAATTTTGGATAAGAGAAATTTTGAAAAAATGTATCTTTATTGGATATAAATATGGTCTCCAAGGTTATAAGCTTTGGAACCTAGAAACTGAATCTATAGCGAGGATGTGGTATTTAGAGGAAAATGAAGGATGTTGTTAAAATAGAAGTCCTACCAAGTAAGGAAGAACCGGAGGAGATAGAGTTTGATTTAAGGATGATGAAGAAGACTCTAAAGAAGAAGAGACATGAATCGAGAAGAAGAAGATCCTCATACTCGATTATTGAGGAGATCAATGAGAAAAGCGAGGCTACGAGGAAAGGGTATAGTCCATCGATTTTTTGTTCAAATTCGCTTTGTCCATTACTTGATGATGATCCTAAGAGCATGGGAGGCGATTGGATTGAGAGGATGGAAATCTCGGAAAAGGGCCATGGCGGAAGAAATGGCATCTTTGGATAGGAGAATGAGGGAGCTTGGGATCTAGTGGAGTTTCCAAGCTGGAAGAAATCATTGAAACAAATGGGTATTTAAAAGTTGAATGCACCGAAGAAAGAAGAGTGGAGAAATACAAAGCTTCGATTAGTAGCAGAGGTTATTCCCAGGTTGAGGAATTGATTTTGGTGAGATTTTTTCTCCTGTTGCCAAGTTAACCTCTAGAATATTTATGTTATCACATTCTTCTTTGCATTTGATTTGAAATAGAGCAATGAGATGGATCACGAGACAACACATTCTGCATAGGGGATCACGGAAGAAGAAATCTTTATGAAGAAACAGCAAAGATTTATCTTGTGAAAGGAAAAGAGAATTTGTTATGCAAGCTGAAAAAGTCCATATATGGTTTAAAACAATCACCAAAAAGGATGTGGTATCAAAATTTGATACTTATATCTTTGGGACTTAGCTCACAAGAAACAAAAGAGGATCAGCGTGTGTATTCTAAGTGTCGATTGATCATTTGGTTGTTGGTCTTTGTATGTGGATGACATGTTGCTGATAGGGAAACAACAAAGGAGATTATCGAGGATGTGAAAACTCAGTTGTCCTCTAAATTGACATGAAGGATCTTGGTGCTTCAAATTTCATTTGGAGCATGGAAATTAAAAGAGATTGAAAAAGGAGGAAACTTTGGTTAAATTAGAAAATATGTCAAGACAATATGCCAGAGGTTTAATATGTAGAATGTAAACCGATCAAAGGTTCCTATTCCGTTGGTGTAAAAAGTTATCTACGGATCAGTGTCCCAAGACACATGAAGAAGGGAGGACATGTCTCATGTTCCCATATGCGAGTGCAGTTGTGAGTTTGATGTATGCAATGGTGCATTTGGACATTGCACATGCGATAGGAGGTTTTAGTGGGTATATGTCAAAACCAAGAAATGATCATTGGATAGCAGTAAAAAGAGGTTTTAGGTATTTGTGTAACCTTTACTAGCTATGGATTGTGTCTGAGAAGGAAGACTGGGATTGGACAAAGTGGGTCGATATACATGGCTTTGTGGATGTAGGCTGGGATGGAGATATGGATCAATTAAGGAGATCTGGCAATGTATGCGTTTAACTTGTTTGGAGGAGCAATAAGTTGGAAGAGAAAAAAGACAGGTTGTAGAGGCACTTTCGACTATAGAATCTGAATACATCGCAACCACTCATGCAAGTAAAGAGTAGGTATGGTTACAAGGTGTGTTCAGGTATTGGGTTGGTACAAGGCTGTGGGATAGGTGTGGCCAGTCAAGTGCAATTTTCTTGGCGAAGAACCATGCATATCATTCAAAGACAAAAGCACATTGATGTTCAATATCACTTTGTGAGAGACATGATTGAAGAAAATTAAGTATCACTGATGAATGTGGAAACTTTGAAGAAGAATGTTGCAGATTCGTGCTCAAAGTCCATGAGCATTGAGAAGTTCTCTTGGTGTAGAGAATCCACGGGCATTGTTGCCCTGGATATTTGACTATGTAACAGCAACCTTGTGCAAAGAAAACAGTGGGAGAATGTTGGGTATAATGTTGAAATCATTCTACACAGTAGTAGTGTCTAAGCATTGCGCCCGAGGGAGTTAGAGGGGAAGTGGCGGAGCTCCCCTCGAGAGAGGAAATCGGTATTAGCGCCCCAATTTTCATACCCAAGGATGACATATTTCACAAGGACAACATATTCTGGGGCGACATATTTTGGGATGACATATTACCGAGGCGACATATTTTTGAGGACCTGATATTTAGGTAGTTTTCGACACATGGTTTTTTTTTTTTTTTCGATGGTTTTCTATTTTTCGGTTAAGGGAATTAGGGTTTTGGACTAATCAGTCATTGGGTTAGGGTTTTGAATCTTCTTGGATCCTATATGTATATTATTGTAAACAATGTAGATATAATATATCTTTGGTTTCGGTTTGGGTTTATGAATATAATATATGCTGGTTTTCCCGGTTTGGGTTTCCAGGTGAAAAATCTCTGTGTAATGTTTGTATTTTCCATTGTATCTTTTCTGTTCTTTTCTAAATATCAGTTTGCAGTAGATATTGTACAAGGTTAGAATTTACAATTTCTTCCTCATCAAAAGGTTCAAAATTCTCAGAGAAACACTTAGGAATTTTTAATGACTCCCTGACTGATACAACATCAATTTTACACAAGACTTTAGACCCCTTTTTATCAATTACAACTCTTTCTGACTCTGAGTATTGCTTTGCACACCATCCTATAAATTCGGGAAACTGAAAACACAATTCGGTTGCATACAGAATGAGAGAATCTTGGATAGACTCCAAAAATGGAAAACCTTTCCCTCTAACGCCAACTAAGTTACTTCTTAATTGAGAAATAGGGGCAATAATGAATTCAGGGTCACAAAAATTATTATCTCTATCGATTAGGGATTCTTCATTATTTTTTGGGCTTTGTTCATATACTTCGAGCACGATGGGATCCATGGCAGGAAGAAAAAATACCTGGTAATGGAAATTATAATGGCTATGAAAATTCTAAATTCGGTTTAAGGTGACAGTTGCAACAACTCCAATATTAGTTCTCACTTTGAAAAAGATAAAAAAAATAAAACTCACATAAACTTTATAATATTCAACTTTTCGGAGCAATGGGTCAACGATTTCAATGTAAACCACTTTCTTCTCTGCAATCGTCCCTGTGCTGACACATATTTACCTTCAAAACCCATGGTTTCCATTTCAGAACCACTTTATGGAATTAACCTCCGTGCACTTTCAAGGCCCGTAATGCACACCAGCCGTTGATCTATCCCAATCGTAATCGTAACCATTGATATTTGATTTCTTTCCATCACCACTATTTTATAACTCCTTCTGGCCAATTTAAACTATTATGCCATATTTAGCAACCCTCCAGATGTGTTCCAAATCATTTCGCGCCTCTGCTAAAATTTAAAGTTGATTTTTCTGAACTTATATATATATCACCTTACTACCCATAAGAGAGAATATATATTTGTCATGGTTTACATCTTCAACAATAATTGGCTCACAAAGAATGGAATGTGTCGTAAGCGATATTTGAGCCTGGGTGGGGATAATAAAATTTATCCTCCCAAATAACCGAGCTAGACCTAACTGAATGTGTGTGTATGCATGTGTCTGGATTTAAGCCTAGGTGGGGAGGATAAAATTTCTTCTCCCAAACCATCGAGCTAGACCCAATTGAATGTGCACACACACACATGCTTTAATTTTCCTGCAAATACAAAGTAGATTTAACTCCTTTGGATATCCTCAATCACTTATTATACAACAATAAATAAAAAATGTTACTACAATTATGACCACCATATAATTGTTGAGATGTTGAAAATTCTAGGTGTGCTCATATTGTTTCTTTTGTCCCATAACTTGGTTGTTTCTTTTAGAACTTGAGTTTTATCTCTCTTCACATTGGGGTGTGTCATGAGTATTACACGTCTTCCATACCACTTCTTGCCCCCATTTTAGATTTTCCCAATGTTCTCTAGTATAATTAATCCCCTTTTGTCACCCTTTGTATATGTTACAATAACATATTTCAGAAAAATGATAGTAAAAGATATTTCATTTAGAGGATAGGTTGGTTTTCAATTTGAAGTTTTGATTCCTCGTTTATCTGGCCAAGTCTTTGAACTTTTGCTAGCTAGTAATTGTTCACAATGAATTTCTCAAATTTAATAAGCAATACATTGGATCTCATTTTGTGTTAGTAATGATTTGTCGATTAATTAATATTGCTCCCATTGGGATTCAAGTCTTTCCAAAGATATTTTTGTGTTCGTGCCAATGTTAATGAAAACAATTGGGGTCACATCCAAGTCCATGAGATTTTGTAGATACCCAAGTGAATATGGAATGGAACCTTCTAATTAATTGTTAGATAGATTCAATGATTCGAGTGTAGTACAACTTCCAAGTGTTGGTGGAATGACACCGGTTAATATGCATTTTCAAGTTTCTCTTTCTCTAGAGGTAAGAGAGGAATAATTTCCTTTAGTGCTAAAGAAATACTCTACAACAAAATAATAAATATTACAATAAATATCACAAGAGAGTAATAAATACCATAGGAGTGTATATAGGTCATTGGTGTAACACACCCAACCCCCTATCCACTTTTAGGCTGGTGGGATGTTTGATTTTCATCTTCTTGGAACTCAGGATGAGTATTTAGGTTCATTGGTGCATATGATTTGTAATTTCTACTCGAAAGTGGTATGTATATCTCATTCATTTCAAATACTCTATTGCATAATTATGGTTATTCTTATACTATGATATCTAGGGGATTACTTATACACAACCACAAAAAACCAAGTTGAAGTTTTAGATTCGCTATGTGAATCATATGATATGATGAACTAAAGGGAATCATATATGCTACATACTTGGGTGTGGTTCATTAGATGGAATGACTGGCCCCATAGTGGCCCACAAATTATGGTAATGTAAAAACAAATAAATAAAAGGAACCTTAAGAAGTCATAAAAAGAAGAAAAAAGACAAGACATACATGATCTTTGATATTCTAACGTGTAGCATTGCATTGATAAAACATCTAGAGCAACTTAAAATGCAGGAACTACATACTATAGTAAATAAAAACATAATTATATTTAGTTTATAGTAAAAACCAAAAAATACTTTTAATACATGTCAATAAATCCTAATAGAAATTAAAACCGACAAGATTGCAAATAGTAAACAACATTGATATTCTTTTTTGTAAAAGCCATATGAGAGGAGATTAAATAGTGACACACACACACACACACACACACAAGATGCGACGAACTGAATAAGCTCCTCTTGGTTTCGAGAATAATTTATTGGGGTCGTATGATCTTGGAGCAAGCCTCCCTCAATATGGAGGAGCAACAATGAAGTCAACATTGACTATGTTGTTGCTCCGTTGGATGGAGAGAGGTTTTCTCCAAGAATAAATGGCTCCAATAAATGTTTCTCTACTGAACAGGGCCAACCACATGAATATGGAAGCTCGTATGGCCCCTCCTCCCCCCCTCATATCACTCTCAATTCCCCAATACCCAATCTATATTCTACTAAAAAATATGCATTAAAAATATTCAAATTTGATAAAAGGTGATTGTAAAGCTATAAATGAGGTTTATCATTCAAAGGAATATGTCATAAAAAATAATTTTTATAAATTAGATTTATCATCCAAAATATGTTACAAACATACTAGCTATATATTGTACATCTATCTATCTTATAAAATTATTATACATCATCAATTCCTTTTAGTCTTCTTTTGTGTTTTCCAGTTCTTAAGTAATCCATCCATTTCCATGTCTTCGTTTACTGGGTGCTCTTTAGAAATTGATGTTTCTTCAGTCCTTTCACGCTGAGAACACTTGGTCTCATACCCATGGAGTGGAGGCTTCTATGAGGGGCCATCACCTAGAAAACCAAAAAATATTAAAGTTATATGGCCAATTTTGAAATATCATTGAAGTAGTTCATTAATATTAAAAAAAACCTCTGCAATGTAATTATTTACCTACTGGTCCACTAGTCGGCACCATTGGAATGGTTTCCCTATTCTCCTGATCATCTCCAGGTCAAGGAGGCTGCTGTGAGGGTCCATCACCTAAAAAAACAAAAAATATTAAATTTATATGGCCAATTTTTAAATATCATTGAAGTAGTTCATTAATATTAAAAAAAACCTTTGCAATGTAATTATTTATTTGTTGGTCCACTAGTCAACACCGTTGGAATGGCTATCATGTTCTCCTGATCATCCTCAGGTTGAGGAGGCTCAACTACGTCATTCTCTTCCATTGAAATGACAAAATTTATACGGACAAAATCGTAAATGTATAAGTAATAAAAATTAGAAGTCCAAAATTTATAAGTACAAAATTATTAAGTATATGATTAATATACAACCATTTTATTGTCATGGGCCTCAGTCATAGGAACATCTTGGGGTTGCACCCCAATGAGATTGGGCTACTGGGGATCACCATGATCTTCTAGTTGTGATTCACTATCAATGCTTTGTTGTCTAGTGCTAATGGTTTCATTTATAGTGTTGCTCCCATGATTAAAACAAAGCAAGACATTAAAGTTATGGACAATATCAAACATTTACGTATTTTATAAGTAATGAAAGGTTAATGTAGACTGATTTTTATTTACCTTATCACGTAAACTGGATATTGGGGTCTGCCCCATGATTTTCCTACGATCAACCATGACTTTATAACTGTACTTGTAACCAAGTTGGAGGTCTTCCTCTGTGGTTTCAGTTCCAAAGTTGTCGCCTTGCATTGCATAAGAGCATGTTTTTTAAATGTTTTTGGTTGCAATAAACTGAAAGTTGTAAGGCTATACAAATAATATTCTTAATATGTTTGGGTACTTACGATTCATGACTGTAACCTTGAGTAGCTACCTTGGCCTATCTTGTGTTGACAACGTTTGGAAATCCTTGCTTTGGTTGCCTTCGAAGTGTTAGGCAACCTATCATCAAAATTTCCAAGTATGTTATATACCACACTTTTATTTAGATCTAAAGAAAATTAAAGGTATTGAAATCAAAATATTCTAATTTGTTGAAATAATGTAACTGCAAAGTGTATTCTGATTATTATTTGATATATTATTCATTGGATCAATCCCTATTGTGGATTGATCATGTCAGCTATTGTAAAAGACCAAATCCTCTTTTGCGGATTGGGCATAATGTAATTGTAATAGGATATAGAAGAAGTCGGCCCCAAAATATATCAAAGAGGCCCCAGAATATAACAAAGGTGGTTATAACCACCCAGAAGAAGAAGTCGGCCCTGCCAGTGAAAATACACTTTCACACGTGCAAGATTTGTATAAATAAGGAGGCTAGCACCTCACTTAGACACACACTCACTTGTTCATTGAGAGACAAGTTTCAGAGCTGCAATTGGAGAAGAGAGAGAGAGAGGTGCATATTTGGGAGAGGACTTTCTGTATTTGTTTGAGTTATCTCTTGGCATTGTATTGGCTATCTATAATAAGGAAGTTTTGCTGGGTTTTCTTCCCCATGAGGGTTTCCAAGGACAAATGATGTGTCTCTTGTGATTGTGTATT
>SNQJ01S0035215.1:84851-95807 GCA_010110895.2 Picea sitchensis
TAAAATAAGGAAAGTGGGTTAAGATGGTTAGAAGGTAACCCCTTGAGGAAGCTACATGAAAGTATAAATAAGAGGAAAGGGTCTCTCATTTTTAATCACACTTGAGCATATTGAATATCTACAAGTGACTGAGGTAACCAAAGGTTATCTAAGGATAATTTCAAAGGGAAGGTGAAGTAAAGAAGGTCGAAATTCAAGGGAGGATAAATTATTTTGATGATGCTTTCTAAGGTATGTTATTTACAGGTCATCTTACCATTTTCGCAATAATTGTTTTTTCTAGAATGATTCAGAATGCGAAATCTGGAGGCCATTGAGGAAACATACCCAAGTATTTGTGATAAAAATTTCAGCTTGTGGGTCTTTGTATTTTTGGAGTTACACGCCGTGGAAAATAGGGTTTGTGGCTAGTCTCGAAATTAGTCTAAAACAAGTGTTTCAGGTAAAAAAATCATAACCTATTCATAACAGATCCAAATTCAATAAGACCAAATGTATTGGTTAGAGTACAATGTATCGTATTCAGTGTGAAATTTTCATATCCATACAACAAACATTCCGTGCGAGGCACACTCTACAAGTTCTTTCTCTAGAATAAGCCAAAATTTAACAAGGTATGCCATTTTTTATATAACTCCTTTTCTGAGAGGTTCCAAGCAGTGAAACCTGGAGGAATTGCATAAAAGACACTGAAGAACAATGTATTAATTTTAGATATTTATTCATTATAGGTACATAGTTATGATTATTTCAAGTTAGGGTTGTTGACGAATCCAAAATTAGTCATGTGAGACTAAAGTAAAGTTTGATGAAAATGCTAGTCTCTTGTTGTTAAAGTTAAGGAAGGTTTGCAGGTATGCAATCATATACACCAGGTCTATTACAAAGTTACAAATCAGATCTGGATGATGAAATTGATGAGGGATTTTGGTTGAGGTACATGGTTGAGACAAGTAGTTGATGAGTTGGCACATACATGAGGTGTATAGTTGATGATGTTGGTACATATTTATGAGTCATAGTTGATGCATGATTGGTACATACTTGGTACATGGTTGGAGGTACTTGTTAGTAGTATTTTTGACACATGGTTTATGGATGATATAGCATACTTGTCTTGGTATATTATTAGAAGCACATATTGATCTTGGTGATGATTATGAGTTGTTGTGTTATGCTTGGTTGATTCACATCTTGGTGATATTGTGCATATGGTTGAGAGTTTTCTTGGTGAGTAGATCTGATTTGTTTGATAATATTGATGAGACAAGTTGTTGTGATAGTTTCTTTGGACATGTTATTGTGACAGGTTATTTGTATAGGTTTGGTGCATGGTTGATGCACTTGTTTATGGTACAAGTTGATGTACAGGTTGATGTATGGTACATGTTGGCACAAGTTATTGGTACAGGTTGTTATAGGTTGTTTGGTACATGTTGATTGGTACAGGTTTACAACAATATATCTCACAGTGATAGTGTGATAGCGGTTCCATCATTCTACTTCTACGTCAAGGTGGTTGGATGGGGAAAATACAGGTGGTTGTAGCCACCTTCCGGTTGTAGATGGAGAACATAGGGGGTTGTAACCAGATAATTGGGGAGTTGGATCTTCCCTCAGGTTGTATCCTGAGAAACTAGGGGGTTGGAGCCTCCTTCTAGTTGCAGCTGGAAAACAAAGGAATTTGGTGCTTCCAATGAATGTAATTCTTAAAGACATATAAGAAAAGTCATTTCGTATTTTTATCCTGCTTTGGGTTTCCACATAAAACACTGGTGTACTGTGTATGTGTATTATTTCTCATTTGTTGATTGTTTATTTACTTTGTAACTATTGGATGATAATGCTACATTGATATAACACTTGCATTTTGTGGTTAAAAAGAATTGAATTGCTTTATTAATGATTCACCCCCCTCTTAGTAATCCAACACCTTTTATATGTCTGCATACATCATAGATGCAATCTATTTTATGACTCCTTTTTCGCTCATGAACTGGAGTTGGACCCCAGCTAGTTTTGAGCCCATACACTTTTACCACTCAAAGCTATGGGAGGAAAATTCCAAATATTTATTTTATGACATTTGTCACAATATAGCGATACCCATTCATGTGGCTATCTACGAAAACCCTCCTCCAAGAACCTCAGAACATATTATGGGAAATTTGGGTGCAATTGCAGATTGGTATATTGAAGAAAATTTCTCCTACATCATAGTATTTGGTTGCCTTGTCTCACCCCATTCCATTCCCAAATTATTACTTGATATATTGGTGTGAAGACAAGTGGCTGATCAAACAATGGCAAGAGGAATTACCAAATATTTTAAATAGACACATAAAAAGGTGTGGTCAACTTTTCCCATACAGGTTGGCATGTTCACATTATTTTATTTTGGTCATACAAAAGTTGAGGCTTCAACTTTGGAAGATTTCAAATTGGTTGATATCAAATACAAAAGGCATGATCCTCATAGGGTAGTTGAGAATCATTTAGCCCAGTTCAATATGAAAATATACATAAATAAATATCTTCCCTATGACGATGTTTTCAGGGGAGTTAGATCTTATGATTAAGTGGAAAACATATTACAAAATCTACCTCCAAATCAATAGGCTGGCTTCCTCAACTTTCAGAAGCACAAAAGGAACAACCTGCCAAAGATTTTGCAGGGAAAAGAAAATCCTATTTCATCCTCACAAGAAACAATAAATACTAAGCCCCATCAAAGATTGACTAAGGACAAAGTTACATAAGTAGTGAAGAATACAGATGTATTATCCAAAGAGGTGAATAATTCAATACTAGGTAAGCATGATCAAAATTTATTAGCATCCTTTGAAGCTTTCATGAATCATGGAAATGATTTTCCCCTTTCATCACCAACTACTACTACTGTTATCCAAAGTGTCATGAGTCCAGAAAAATCCACTGCACTCACTTCCCCCATTCCATCCTTAAATCCTATAGAAACAAGTTTTGAAGTTACCAGTTCATAGGTTATTCATATAGATTACCTCACACCTATTCTGCATGAAGATATGTCTCCATCAAGTTTATTTTTGAATAAGAAAAGAAAATCCATCATTAGAAGAGAATCTTAGCAGAAGGAGGGAGTGATTATTAAGAGACACAAACTGATATATGATGGATAGGGACAAAATGACCTTGACTTTGCCAAAGGGGTGGCACATTCATTAGGAGCATTTTCCACGACCAACCAATGGTCAGTGGATATTCTTACAAAACAACTGCAATAGAAGTGTCTCCTGGTTGAACATTTACAAACTGAGATGCAACACATATAACATACTGCCAGAAGTAAAATGAATTTTGATATGGAGAAAACCAGACTGGGTTATCAACAACAGATGAAGAAACTGCAGGAGGAACTGGAAGTGAGTGTCCAAGATTTAAAGGAAATCAAATATATGATTTCTCAGTGAGACAATGCAATAGGAAAATTGCAGACCCGAATAGATTTATTGGAGAAAACAAGAATAGATAATGTTGCATTTAAAAGGAAAGCATATGAGATTAATGAAATGCTGGAAATTGTCCAACAAGATTTATATCAAAGTATGGATATCATTCAAAAATATTATCGAATGATGAATAATTCCTTGAATAATATTCATGAGAAAGAAAAGGAAGCTAGTGTAGCCAAATAAAAGTTCCAAGAATTTATGGTATGGAGATAGAAAATCAATATTCTTGGGCTTGCCCCTTTTTCACAGTATGAGCAGGTAAAAGGGGAAACATGTTTAAATGCTTGGGAGACAAACCTTGAAGAAAGTAAAAAGTTGGCTAGAGAAGAAAAATAAGCTTGTCTCAACACCCTTTCTGCTATAGAGCTGGAATTGATTGATTTCAATAGTAGTGCTATCCCTGATACACTGGGTCAGATTGAGATTGAAAAGAATAAAGAAAATTCAAAGAAAAATAAGGAAAGTATACAAAATACCATCCAACAAATAAATCGGGTTGATTTGAAAAAGATAAATGATCTGTTGGTAAAACCAAATTTGCAACAACAAGCTACAACTTAGGCAGTCATCAAGATTCAAGAAAAGTTACCGTTAGTGCATTAAAAGGTATTTGCATTCGAATTGGATGAGAATGTTGAACTGTCCAGATTTGTTGTAGCATTAATGGAAATGTGTGCTCAGTTCAATGAATAGAGAAAAACAAGGACATCCATGAGCAAATAAAGGAGCTAATGAAGTGACACTAGATCAAGCATATCTCAACAAAATCTGCATTTTGTTGTTCAGTTTTGATTTTATTCTATAGTTAGAGCGGAAAATGTGGAATTTCTAACTACTTTTAGTTAAGACATTTGTGTATAGATAAACATATCATAGATCTATTCCAGGCTTCTTCTTGCCGAATGTAAAAAATAGAACTTATTGAATATCAATACAAAGAGAAGACATATATTCTAAGTCTCATTTCTTTGATTTATGTGCTTTCCTTGTATTTCCATTTCTTTTTCATGATACCTTCTTTATGTGGCTCTTGAAGATTGAAATATTACAATTTATTAATACATATATTGTGATCTCAAGACATCAGAAGTCCGTTCAGTTATAGTTTTTCCTATGTTCTTTCTGTGAGCAAAGCAAGACCTGTAATCTACGTGAGTTTCTGTATTTTTAATCATCTGTCAAGGACATATCTTCTAATTTTATTCTACTGCGAATGAGGTAATATTTATCTGTAATTGATACCTTAATTTATTTTAATAGTTTTGTGAATAATTTCAACCCCACATCAAAATTAAAATTACGACTTAGAGAAAGAGATATTGCCTCTGCATTTTCTTATCATAAATTTCATTTGAAGTTGCATCTTATAAAATTGAAGGTAGAAGAAAGAATTACAAAAAAAAATTCATTTAATCTTTGATGCATGGCATTATTCTTCGAGCCTAGAATCAATATCAATAACAATAGGAAGGAATGCATGATGACCTTCTTCAGATTGATCAAAATGGAATTCTTAAGGGGGTTGAGATTCTTGGTGATGTAGATCCTTCCTAAATGCATTAACATGATGGAATAATTATCACTGTGCCTGACCATTATGCATGCTAACAACCACCCTCCCAAACACAGGTGAGAAAAAATCATCAACTCGATTCATCAGATTTATTTACAATGTGAAGGTTTTCCAAATCAATTTGGACAATAATGAAAAGTGAATAATGGTAACAACCAATCACCATTCTCAAGCATGCTCACAGTGTTCCCTCTAGCTTGGTCTCCTCCACCCCCTGTGACTTCTGTCTCCTCCGACGTCGTGCCCTAGATCTCCTTCTCCAGCATTCCCTTGCGCAGATCTCGGGGTTTGGGAAGCTACTCATGGTGTGATCTCCTTGGCTCTCCTCACGATGTGATCTCCTCAGCTCTCCTCTTCTGTTCTTCTCGACTCTCCTCATCTGATCTCCTTGTGTGGTCTCCTTACAATTTTATCTCCTCACACACACACAGGTTTGAAATGTAATTTTTTGTTTTTGGTTTGGATTATTATATATAATTAATATATATTATAATTATATATAATTAATATATATTATAATTATATATATTTAATAATTAATATGTATATTTAATAATTATTATATTATATATTATATGATAAGGGTTAATTTGTTAATAATTGCCTAAACTAGACCTTGAATCTACACCCCCTAACCTTCTAAATCATTGACCCATAGACCATAACCCTTCTAAATATGCAATGTGATTTATTCCCATTGCTCTACATGTCAAAGTGAAGAAATTCAACCAAGCGCGGGTAAACGATGGGAGTAACTATGACTATCTTAAGGTAGCTAGATGCCTCGTCATCTAATTAGTGATGCGCATGAATGGATCATTAAAGAGATTCCCTAGTGTCCCTAGCTACTATATTCTATAGAAAACACATCCAAGGGAATGGGCTTGGCAGAATTAGCAGGGAAAGAAGACCCTCATGTTGAGCTTGACTCTAGTCCTAACCCATTCATAGTTTGGGAAAATTAGGGCATAGTTTGGGAAAATTAGACCATAACATTTTTCTTTGGGAGTCAAATCGATGATGGAAACTAGTGGGTGTGTGAGTCAAATTTGAGTCCAGAAACCCTTCCATATGTTTAAGGAATGTGAATAGTCTATTTACAATCATGATGGTATAAAAATGAATGAGATTCTCTTGTGTCAACCAATTTTTGTACTTTGAAAGAAAAATAGGGTTTATGGTTTACATGATGAATTGATGATGGAAACAAGTGGGTGTGAGTCAAATTTGAGTCCATAAACCCTCCCATATCGTTAAGGCATGAAAATATTCTATCCATGTCAAATTTCAGTGCATACATAAACAATTTGAAAAAATTTCAATGTTGGCCCCATTCACAGGTCATTGTTGCCCATGTCTAGTCCTAGTACAAGTTCTTTTCGTTGTTCCTTTTAAAATTCATTCGACAGTACACACAGTCCCGCATATAGTACTACAAGGGAATATTTTTATGGTGTTGATTAAACAATGAACGAAAAAGAGGGATTTTTTCATCACAACTATGACACACATACATTGTATATACATTAATGTAGAAACTGGAAGAAAAATGAAGAAAGGTTGATGCAAAATTAAAACTTGTGTCAACCAATTTGTGTACTTTGAAAGAAAAATAGGGTTTATGGTTTACATGATGAATTGATGATGGAAACAAGTGGGTGTGTGAGTCAAATTTGAGTCTGAAAACCCTCCCATATCGTTAAGGCATGTGGATAGTCTATCCATGTCAAATTTCAGTGCATACATAAACAGTTTGAAACAATTTCAACGTTCGTCCCATTCACAGGTCACTGTTGCCCATGTCTAGTCCTAGTACAATGTATTTTCGTTGTTCCTTTTAAAATTTGTTCGAAAATAAACACATTCCCATATCTAGTATTGCAAGGGCATATTTTTATGGTGTTTATTAAACAATGAATGAGAAAGAGGGATTTTTCAATATCACAACGATATGGTTCAAACGAAACGAGGCCGAGATCAGATATATAGAGTGGGTGTGTGAGTCATATTTCAGTAATTTGGAAATGCACGTTCTTCTTACCACATAACTCATGGGACAAAGTCCCATGTTTTCAAATAGTTTCAATGAATATTCTATAGAAACGACAAACATGTTCATCGAAACTTCGTTGATGCAATACTATGACAACAATGATGACAACTACAATCATGGTGTTATACAAATGAATGAGCTTCTCTTTGTTTCAAGAATAATTTATCCTCTATTGAATAAGGTAAACCACGTGAAGATGGAAGCTCATATGGCCCCTCCCCTCCCACTCACATCACTCTCAATTCCCCAATATCCAATCTATAAAATAGAAAATAATCAAAAGCAACCTAGTAATATTCATGCATAGAAACTACCAAAACAAAAAATATTGAAGATAAATGAAATTATGTGTATGTAAATGATATTGTTAGTTTACCACGTACTTTAGTATATTGGCGACTATTTTCAGGTTTCACATAATAATTAAACAACATGTAACATAGGATATAAAATTGTCGCATAAAACTTAAAAACATGTAATTAACCCATGACATAAGTAAATTATTTTAAGAGAATAATTCATACAAATTAAAATATATAGTCACGTACCTGATCCAACTCAACATCTATATAATCATCCTTATTATGTATCTTCTTCTTCATCGAAATCGACATCTGTATAATCATCCGATTCATAAATGGTGTTGAAAGGATTAACGATATCATCATCATCCTCAATGTCATTTTAGAGCATATTTTCATCTACATCATCATCGAGAACTGCATTGTATCCTGCGCCTGGATCATGATCTTCTTTGTCTTCTTCATCTGTCGACCTTCCACGATCTTACGTCTCTGTATGATTTGGTGAATCATCTTCTTCTTTAATATCATCTTCTTCCTGTACATGAGTATACTTAACTGGCCTTCCTCTTGGATCATATCTAACAACAAATGACCAATCCCTCTCACCTGGAACATTTGAATAAAAGACCTGTTCACATTGGCTTGGAAAAACATAGCGATCATATCCTCTTTCAAACACTGTTTTTTTAATCACCGAAAATCTGTTGACATGCTAAATAACAGTTCTTTCCTCATCGTGTTCATGAATTCATAACCTATACCATTTGATGTCGAACAAAACTAATTTGAAGGAATTAAAGTCACACTCAAGTATATCATTCAAATACCCATAATATCTATTTTCAGATTCTTGGGGATGTCTTTCACTCCTAGAGGAAACATTAGTGACCTGGAATACTTCAATTATCCCACTATCAAAATTTTTCCTGGTTTCATCCAACTGTTTGATGCGAAATTTACGACCATTTCACCACATAGCCTTGTGGTGTTTCAACTGCAATATGCCATATATGTAAAATATGCACTGTCAATTAATAAATTAACATATTTATATAACTTGGAAAGTATCTAAAAAATATATAATTACACATGTAGTCACATTAATATAATATAAAATAACTGAATAAAATGGGTGAATTTGCTTTCTTGTCCATCTTTCAAACCATATGATAAATCAATTTCCTTTTGCGTAACATTGGCATCTCCGTTATGACGATCTTCTCTAACCAATTCAGACAGTCATTGCCATGATAACCTACCACCATATTGTTGTTTACATCTTTCAATCCATACATTCATCCAATCAACAGTGTTTGCAATGTATAAATGCAGTGCATCCCAATCTTGAGCAATTAAATAAAAAAATCATAGTTCACCAATATTAAATTTATTAGTTATAACGTCCATGGTAAATATTAATAATTTATGAAATAACAGATGTTAATATATTAATGAGTATGATCATATACACAAAAAACAAAAAAATATATGTATTAATATAAATCTCCACAATTATTAATATATTACCTCTCATTTTTTTCATTCTACCTTTCCCCAACAAGTGCTCCTAATCTTCAAATTTTTTGATGGTGTTCACATCCCAAATGCGATCCAATGCATGCATAGTTGGTGCTGCTAATTTAGGAAGATACTGACTAATATACACGATGGATTGATAGACCATATATCCCTCCACCATAGAACCCTCAGGACGTTCTCTTTGTCTAACCAAAGCCTTCAAGGATTTAAGTGCCTCTCCACCATCCACATTGACCTTGTGTGTACAGGTCCAAAAATTTCAATCTCCTCAACTTGGAGTATGAGGTAGTGTGCTTGTGCATTGAAAAATGTTGGAGGTATATAGTTTTGCATTTCACACATTAACCGAGGAAGAATTTATCTCTTCCAATACCATATATCATCTTCATGTATTTCTTTCAATGACAACCATCTACATGAGATCATGACACAAGAAAATAACATGTTTCAACATGACATAATATAATATATTACATTACAAGTAAAACACATGTCATTAAGTATAACAACAAATTGAAAGAACATTTTACATATAAATCACAACTACTTACCTCATGTATTTTCCAAGATCATATATAACTTGTTTGACATTGTTGTCAAAGTCATTTGGGAGAGATAGTGGTAGAACATACTTTAACAAAAAAAATGAATTGTTATTTGTTTGGACCAAAGTAGACAAAAAAAATAAAAAAATAAAAGATGCATAAGGTCAATATATATAAATATGTATACCAAAATTATTACCTTAATGAAGGTATGCCAATCATGTGTTTTTACCCCACCAAATTCACCTTTCTTCGTTAAGATATTATTTATGTTTGAAGCAAAACCCCTGGGAAATTTAATTCTTTGAATGAACTTTTTTACATCATTGATTTGTTGCTCTGTTAATAACCATGGAAGGTTATTTTGGTCTAGTCCATCTCTATTTGATCGGATCACACTTCACATTGCATGATTGGCTTCCTGAATGTTAGTACAATTTTTGACAATTTTTTCTTTATCCCTCCTACCATCTATGATTTTCCATAACGTTTCTGTCACATTCTCCTCTATATGCATTGTATCAAACAAATGGGATATTTTTATCTCCTCATAGTAGGGATACCTCATGAATTGAGTGGGATAACATTTCATTCCTTATGGAAGCCCATTATTAATACCTTCATGATGGCGGCCTTCATGAAGCATAAAAGAAATCACAAAAATAATTATCAGATATGGTAAAATAAATTCAACGATTAAAATAAACATTCAAAACATTACATATATGATACATAAAGAAATTACATACGTTGATGATTTCTATTATATTCCAACCTCCATAGGTAAGGTGTCATTCTTCATGGTTTTAAACCAGTCTCTTCTTTCCCATTGAAAAGATGTTTTTCAGTAGTACGATACCTATGGTTCTTAGGGAGTAGGTGCCTATACTCATCAAAAACCACCTTTCCTAAACTTTTTGAATGATGATACTTCATCTTAGGACCACAAATTGGACATGCAAATTTACCCTTTGTCTAAAGACCTGCAATAGATGGATTAATGTCAATTATACGATGAGATTATTTAAAAATTAAACATGAAACATGATATATTTAAAAAAAAATATAGTATTAAAGAGAAATAAAGAATTCTACATACCACAGAAATGTGTTATTCCTGGGGCATCATGAATTGTCCATAAAAGTATTCCACAAAATTTAAATTTCTTCTCCCCAATTGGTTTACAGATGTCATACATAGTGATGCCAACCCATAACTTTAGTATCTCATCGATAAGAGGATCAATATATACATTCATATCTTTAACTTGGTGCTTACCTAATTGTTTGAAATTACACATAATTACTATAACCATGATATGCATATATAAGTAATTAAATAAACAAAAGATATTATGCAAAAAATGAAACAAATGAAAATGTTACATTCAAAAAATTAATGTAAACAAATACCTGGAACAATCATTGTCAACATTATGTGCTCCCTCT
>SNQJ01S0035215.1:115204-133512 GCA_010110895.2 Picea sitchensis
CAAAAATGCCTTCCTTTGACTTGAAGGCGGTCTTCCATACATCTGTTTGTTCTATCGGGATCTGGTGGTAGCCAGACTTCAGATCAATATTACTGAATTATTTGGCCCCCATGAGTTGATCAAGGAGGTTGTCTATTTGGGGAATCAGGTACCAGTTTCTGACTATTATTTTATTCAGATCCCATTAATCAATGCAAAGTTGTCAGGTTCCATCTTTCTTCTATACCAGCACAATCGTGCTCCCACAAGGTGATGAGCTAGGATGAATGTGCCCCTTGTGGAGTAGTTCTTGGATCTATCGCTTGATCTCCTCATTATCTAACAGAGAGCGGTGATAAACTGGCCCATTGGGTAGTGGTGCGCCGGGGGTCAGATCAATGGGGTGCTTGACCTGGTAGTGCAGAGGTACCTCGGTAGGTGAGGAGAAGATATCTGAGTATTCTTCCATGACCTTATATACTTGCTTCTGCTGTGTGGATAGGTCGACCGCAGAGACCCTGGATGTGGCTGTGATATTTCTCTTATTCTGAGAGCAAATCATGAAGAAGACAAAATTCCCCATCTGAGAGATGACCTTCCTGCATTGCTTAGCAGAGATCAAGGAAATAACACTAGGTGGGACTGCCTCAGGTATCTTGTACAATTTCCTGTTCAAAGTAATAATAACACTATGAGGCCTAGAATCATATACAACATGACGTTTCCATAAATAAGTTTGTCCCAAAAGAAAATCACAAACTTTGAGAGGAGCAACATCACACAATACCTCGTCTTTGAAGGGCTTGATGTCGTACGACAATCGACACTATTGGCTGATGTGGAGATCGCTTCCTTGGCGGATCCATCCAATGGTGTAGGGTTGTGGGTGTGACATTGTCGGCATGGAAAACCACTTGAAAACCTCTACTGAGATGAGCTTCTTCTGGCTAAGGCTATCAAATGTGAAGTGCAACGTGGTGCCTTTTACCCACATCTGTGAATGGAAGAGACACTCTCCTTCTTTTGGCTTGACTGGTTCATCAGGCTAGATCTTGGTGGTAATAATGGTGGCACTGGGTTCCACATCAATGATCCATATTCCCCTTTCTAGTTCTGGCTCAGAGTCAGAACCCACATCTGATTCAGAGGCTTTCATTTCAGCCACCAACGACTTCTTTGAGCGACAATCAACAGTGTTTTGACAAGGGATCTTATGGAAGTCACACCACTTCCTTGTATCTTTCTTTGTCTTTCTAGTGTCCTTCTTTTCTTGTGGCTTGGACTGGTTGTCTTGATACTATCCATATTTTATTTTTCCTTTGTTATGTGGGTTGGGGCTGCCCTTTCCTGAATTTTTTTGTGAGGGGTTCCCAGGCTCAAATTGCCACGTCTTTTGTTCGAGCTTCTGCTCGATTTTGACGGCATATTGGTAGGTCGTGCCCAAGGATGAGATGACCAGAAATTCAATTTAATTCTGGATATATCTATGCAAAGCAACACAATACTTGAGTAGCAGATGTCGCTCCGAATCTTTGATACCCAGCTTGGCGTGTAAGGTATGGAAGATATTTGTGAAATTTGACATTGCATGGTCTCTTTCTTGCTGCAGTGTGGTCCATTTGGTATACAAGTCGTCATAACTTTCGATAGGGTAGTATTGTTCCTTAATAACATCCCTAAATAATTCCCAAGTGGCCGTGACTGTAAATAATGAGGGTTCCTCTATTTCCCTTTTCTCACAGAAAGTTTCCCACCAATCTTTGACATGGGGAACGACTTTGAGGAGTGCAAAAGTAATCCTTTCTCTATTCGAAAAGTTATGGAACAAAAAAATACACTTCCAATAGATTCAACCACTTGTATACAACATCTACGTCTATCTAACCTTCAAATATAGGAATATAGAAGTTTATTTGTACCTTGAAGGGGGCGACGCCTTCGCTCGAAGAAGATGCGTCACCTGTTGGTAGCTGCCGAAGGATTTGCATGAAACTATCCGTCATCTCATTCCTTTGTTGTGTGAGGGATTCCTCAATCAACAGTTTGAAATTATCTCCTATCCCATCATCTTTATTTTCTCCTGCCATGAGAGGTTGCTTGGGCGTGCGAGAGATTTTGTCCTCAAGAGAAACAAGCTCGAGACCCAACTCTTTGTACTTCGACCTCGTTGGGAACATGCATTAAGATGACAAGGAGCAGACCTCTCTGATACCACTGATATATATTTTATGAGAACAATGAAATGACTACAGATTATTAACACAAAATAACAGAGATACATTAAAACTGCTTTTCTATTCAATAAGGAAATAAGCTGAAATTGTAAAATGCAGCGGAAACAAGCTTGCTGGAATGTTGGCGGCTTATCTCTGAGAAGAGACGTGACAGATTATCTCATTCACAATAATATGATTACCATGAGGCTCCAAAGGCCTTTTTACAATAAACAGGAATGCAAAAACCCTATACATCCAAAAACCTAACCCTAGGAGATGAGGCACCAAAAGTCATGTGGGCCCCGTTTGGGTAAGTTAGTACATCAACTTCCCGGGGTTGTAACTTTTGCATACGACCTCCGTTTTAGGAGTATGATAGCTCGTTGGAAAGGTATCGTCAAGGAGATTAATTTTAGGTGAAATATTTAATGAAATTACCTATTTCTCTCCATTTTACCAAAAATCATTGTTTAGGGCCTCAAAACGGCCCTGGAAGTGAAAAACTGTTAAAAATAGTAAATTACCAAAATTGCCAGAATTGTTTTTTGAGCCAGTTGGAAAAGGTGGGTGGTCACTGATATCCACTTGGATCATTATTATTTTATTCCTTATTGGCTGAATTCTTTGACCTTTTTGAACTATCATATCCTGTAACAACTGATAGCCAAATATAATGTCCCTGTGCCTATAAAAAGACTTTAGTCCTTCTTCTCCACATCTTATACTTAAAACCATTCTGAACATTAAACATTGGTACTCCATTCTCAGAATAATCCATGATCTCCTTCTAGTGGTTAAACTGTTTCTTGAAGGAACTGACTCTGATACCAATTGTTGGATTACTGAGAGGGGGGGTGAATCAATAATAGAGAAATTTAATCCTTTTTTCACCATAAAATGCAAGTGTTATCTCAATGTAGCATTATCATCCAATAGTTTCAGAGTAAATAAACAACGAATGAATGAGAAATCACACATATACACAATGCACCAATGTTTTACGTGGAAACCCAAAGCGGGAGAAAACCACATAATGATTTTTCTTATATGTCTTTAAGAATTACATTCATTGGAAGAACCAACTTCCTTTGTTTTCCTGCTGCAACTGGAAGGAGGCACCAACCCCCTATTTTCTCAGGCTACAACTTGAGGAAATATCCAAATCCCCAATTCTCTGGCTACAACCAGAAAGAGGATGTTGGAAGCAGGCCAAAGCAGAAAGCAAGGCGATTTTGGGAAAGAAGACATGCACGAGGAAAGAAACAACTGGAAGGAAGAACAACACACATGCATGCATGGAAGACCTAACGGCATTAGGCTTAGTTTTTTTACAAAGTATTGTAATGGATGAAGAGCCAGAAATGTATAAATATAGTTACCTAGGTCATAGAGAAGAGACTAGTCGCTAGTATTGAGAGAGGAGGATTTTTGTAGTGAGTTGATGGAGATATAGAGAGACATATACAAAGAAGTGAATACTATGTAATATTTTAAGGTATAACCTACTTTTGTAAGCTGTTGAGATAGAGAGGACTGAAGGAGGGTATATCTTAAGGGTTAGATTGCAGGTTGAGGAGCCTAGTGCGATCCAATCCACCTCGTAATAGATCTTAACCCGACTGTGAAGAGATGTAAAGCGTGCGACACTATAGGGACAAAATGACTATAATAAAAGAGATAAGAGACAAATCTTTGTGGACGTATCCCAGGGGGGTGAACCACGGTAACATACATGTTATGTGATTGAATGTATGTATCTCTTTATTGTCTCAGTAGATATAGATGTGCTAAATAAATGAGTTATTACATTTTTTGCATAAGCGTAATGACAATGTAGTGTGTTGATAAGATGTAATAGAACTCTCAGTATACAGTTATAAGATCTCTCACTCAATCCTAGGCTATAAATAAATGAGTATTGCAGCCACCCATTAAGACTATCTTGGGTGAGATGGTGCAATGCACCCTGTGTGTTGTGTTGCCTTTTGGTTTACCAGGAGGGCCGATAGTTTTAGAGGCTTTGTTGGAACCCTGAACAGACATGAACCCTGGGTCAATAAACTTAGACAGGATATATCGATGATCAACAATGGTTCCATTTCCATTGGTAGGAACAATAGAGGATTGAGTAGATTAGAAGAGGTGGATTAAAAGAATATTAAAGCAGAAAATAAAGCAATGAACCACTAGAAGGGGATGTTGAGACCGTGGAATCCCACAAAAGGAGAGATCGAAAGATGGCTAAGGAAAAAAGAGCTGGAGTTTGCACAAAAAGATAACATAAACCCTAGAATAACACCCCACAAATATCTTGAGAAATACATGTTTAATGATTTGCATGAAGTCTTTTTATGTGATTTTCCACACTTATTGTAGTAGTGGATACTAAGGTTGAAAGATAATCACGCAACGAACTAGATCCGACAGTTAGAGTGGACCTCAGTACAAATTGAGCAGTTGCAATAGGTTAACAACAAATTCACCCGCGCAGTAGACTTTTGGCTCGACAGTATTGTGGCAGGATTTATAACAGAGTTTGCAGTAGACACAATGAAGTCGTACAGTGCAGAAGAGCATGCGTTTGAATGGATGTATCTCTTTATTGTCTCAATAGATATAGATTTGCTAAATAAATGAGTAATAAAACTCCTAGTATACAGTTATAATATCTACTAATCAATCCTAGGATGTAAACAAATGAGTATTGTTTCCACCCATTAAGACTATCTTGGGTGAGACGGTGTAGTGCCCTCTGTGTGCTATGTTGCCTTCTAGTTTAGGAGGAGGGATGATAGTTTTAGAGGCTTTGTTGGAACCCCAAACATACATGAAACCTGGGTCAATAAACTCAAAGAAGATATATAAATGACTAACGGAGGCTACAAACCCTTATGTTCTCCAACTACAACTGGAAGGTGGCTACAACCACTTGTCCTTGCCCCATCCAATTGCCCTGACATATAAGTAGAATGATGGAACCACTGTCACACTATCACTGTGAGATATACTACTGTAAACATGTACCAATCAACCTACACCAAACAACCTATACCAATAACCTGAACCATCCATCAACCTGTACCTCAATCTTTAATCAACCTGTACCATAAACAAGTGCATCAACTATGCACCAACCTGCACCAAACAATCTATAATAAAACTGTACCATAAACAAGTGCATCAACCATGCACCAACCTATACCTCAACATGTACTATCAACGAGTGCATCAACCATGCACCAAACCTATATGAATAACCTGTCACAACAACCTATCCAAACAACCTATCACAACAACCTGTCTCATCAATCTTATCAACCAAATCAGATCTACTCACCAAGATCAATTACCAAGACAACTCTCAAAGATGTGCATCAACCAAGCATAACACAACAACTCATAATCATCACCAAGATCGATATGTGCTTCTAATAATATACCAATACAAGTATGCTACATCGTCCATAAACCATGTGTCAACAATACTACTAACAAGTGTCTCCAACCATGTACCAAGTATGTACCAATCATGTATAAACTACTCATCAACTATGACTAATCAATATGTACCAACATCATGAACTATACACCTCATGTATGTGCCAACTCATGAACTACGTGTCTCAACCATGTACCTAGCATGTACCTCAACCAAAATCCCTCATCAATTTTATCATCCAAATATTATTTGTAAATCTATAATAGACCTGGTGTATATGATCACATACCTGGAAACCTTCCTTAACTTTAACAACAAGAGACTAGCATTTTCATCAAACTTTACTTTAGTCTCACATGACTAATTTTGGATTAGCGAAAAACTCTAACTTGAAATAATCATAACTATGTACCTGTAATGAATAAAGATCTAAAAATGGTATACAATGTTCTTCAATGTCTTTTATTTAATTCCTCCAGATTTCACTACTTGGAACCTCTCAGAAAAATATTTATAGCAAAAATGGAATACCTTGTTGAACTTTGGATTATTCTAGAGAGCGAACGTGTAGAGCGTGCCCCACACAGAATATTTGTTGTATGGATATGAAAATTCTACACAGAAAACTATAAACTGTAGTATAACCAATACATTTTGTCTTACTTAATTTGGATCTGTTATGAAGAAGTTATGACGTTTTTACCCGAAACACCTCTTTTAGACTAGTTTCAGGACTAGCCACAAACCCTATTTTCCACAGGGTGTAACTCCAAAAATACAATGACCCACAAGATGAAATTTGTACCATAGCTACTTGGATATGTTTACTCAAAAAAATCCCAATTTCATGGTCTGAATCATTCTATAAAAAAAAGTTATTGTGAAAATGGTGAGATGACCTGTAAATAACACACCTTAGAAAGCATCACCAAAAGAATTTATCCTCCCTTGAATTTCGACCTTCTTTACTTCAACTTCCCTCTGAAATTTGACTTATATATCCTTTACCTGTAGATATTCAATATTCTCAAGTGTGATTAAAATGAGAGAGCCTTGCCTCTTATTTATACTTTGATGTAGCTTCCTCAAGGGGTTACCTTTTAACCATCTTAACCCACTTTCCTTATTTTAGGGTTAACCCACTTCTAACCACTTGTCCACTTAGTAATTTATCCATTAAATTTATGATTTAAATAATTTATTTTGTATTCACTTTTACTTATAGTACACTCATCATTTCAATTTATTATTTACCTTCTAAAATCTCTTAAACCACTTTGACCTTTTGGGGCTTCTAGATGACTCATGAGGGTTCTCCAACTTCACATGGCCATAACTCACTAACCGTGAGGAGTTATGTGCCGTTCCATATACCACCAGAAATGGAATGACATGTACTATCCATATAGAATAGTGTTACCTGAAAATATATCAAAAATCATACAATTATCCATCAAACAAACTTGGGTCCATTACCCAAACCTAGGTTCTCCAACTTCACATGGCCATAACTCTCTAACCGTGAGGAGTTATGTGACGTTCCACATACCACCAAAAATGGCATGACATGTACTACCCATATAGAATAGGATTACCTTAAAATACATCAAAACTCATACCATTATACATCAAACAAAGTTGGGTCCATTACCCAAACCTTTGTGCTACCAGAATTCACTACCAGACTTTCTCCAAGTGTTGACATCAATTAGTAAGGGTTGAAATCAATCTACAATATCACTCTCCAATGGAAACCAACAATACATACCAATTGTGCATCAACCTAAGAAAACGTTTTGACAGACTTAAGGCGGGTTGAGTCAAGTGTCCTGTCATGACCTGAGGTAGAAGATTCTTGGTTTGGAAAGAAAACAAGGATCTACAGGGACCTGCAAAGAAGCACTTTGGAACCAAGTGGTGGACCAAGGGGATCTCCCACTAGTTTTCAAAAGATGAGCACAATGTAGGTATGTTTTAATTTGTTTATGTTTGTCTTTTTCACTTCACACATAAAGAGTGGAAAGGCTCAGTTTGCAGCAAGCTACCAAGGGTTGGTGCATTGGGTGCCTTGGGTAGAAATTTTGGCAGCCAAGACCATCAATTGTTTTTTGTGTATCTGGTTATCAATGAAAGAAAAATATAATATTTGGTTGAATCAGGTGCCTCACACAACTTTTTGAAGACTGAGATAGTGAAGGAGTTGTGACTTAGAGTCTCCTAAGCTACGATGAAGGTAGTAAACTCTAAGGAAAATGAAATTGTTGGTGTTTCCTCCTCAATTCACATTCGACTTGATAAGTGGGAAGGTCAGGATAACTTCACGGTGATTCCTATGGATGACTTTGAGGTGATTCTTGGGAAAGAGTTCCTTAGGAGGATCCATTCAGTCCTCATGCCATGGATGTATAATATGGTTATACTTGGTGAACAAAAGTGTTAGTTTGTGCGCACAACTGCAAGGAATTATGGTGTAAAGGTGTAGCTTGTGTTTGCATCGAGTATGAAGAGAGAAGAAAGAAGGAATGGATCATAGATTTATGTATAAATTGTCTGAGTGGTTCAAGAGGATGGAGTGGGGACGCCTATTCAACCAGAGCTCACTAACTTGTTAGGTGATTTTGTGGAAAAAATGTTGGATGAGTTGTCAAAAGTGCTCCCACTGCGATGCACTGGTGACAATCATATAGAGCTATATATTGGGTTGTATCCACTCGAAAGAGCTCCTTATTGATTGTTCAGGCTTAAGTTGGAAGAGTTGAAGAGACAGTTGACAAATTTGATTGATGTTGGATTCATTCATCCGTCCAGGTCCACATATGGTATCCTAGTTCTCTTTCAAAAGTAGAAAGACACTTGAGAGCTCAGGATGTGTTTGGACTACCAAGTTGAATAAAGAAACTNGTAGTAAACTCTAAGGAAAATGAAATTGTTGGTGTTTCCTCCTCAATTCACATTCGACTTGATAAGTGGGAAGGTCAGGATAACTTCACGGTGATTCCTATGGATGACTTTGAGGTGATTCTTGGGAAAGAGTTCCTTAGGAGGATCCATTCAGTCCTCATGCCATGGATGTATAATATGGTTATACTTGGTGAACAAAAGTGTTAGTTTGTGCGCACAACTGCAAGGAATTATGGTGTAAAGGTGTAGCTTGTGTTTGCATCGAGTATGAAGAGAGAAGAAAGAAGGAATGGATCATAGATTTATGTATAAATTGTCTGAGTGGTTCAAGAGGATGGAGTGGGGACGCCTATTCAACCAGAGCTCACTAACTTGTTAGGTGATTTTGTGGAAAAAATGTTGGATGAGTTGTCAAAAGTGCTCCCACTGCGATGCACTGGTGACAATCATATAGAGCTATATATTGGGTTGTATCCACTCGAAAGAGCTCCTTATTGATTGTTCAGGCTTAAGTTGGAAGAGTTGAAGAGACAGTTGACAAATTTGATTGATGTTGGATTCATTCATCCGTCCAGGTCCACATATGGTATCCTAGTTCTCTTTCAAAAGTAGAAAGACACTTGAGAGCTCAGGATGTGTTTGGACTACCAAGTTGAATAAAGAAACTATGAAGAACCAATACCCATTTCCTTTAGCTATCGATTGCTTTGACAAGTTGTCTAATACCAAGGTATTTTCAAAGCTTTAATTTAGACATGGGTATTATCATGTGTAAATTGCAAAGGGGGATGAAGCAAAGACAACCATGGTGACAAGGTACGAGAGATATGAGTTCCTAGTGATTCCTTTTGGGTTGTGCAACACCCCTGCAATTTTTTTCACATTCATGAATGACATGTTGTAACCATTTTTTGAAAAGTTTATTTTGGTCTATTTGGATGACATCATAATGTACAATGAAAGTATGAAGGAGCACAAGAAGCATTTGGCATGAGTCTTTGAGGCACTACGATGAAACCAATTGTTCTTGAAGAAGTCCAAGTGTGTTTTTGGGTAGATTGAAATAACCTTTGAGCATTGGATTGACCAAGGATGTAGTCGCATGGACCCTATGAAGTTCAAGGAAATCGAAGAATGGGAAGAGCCACAACCAATTCATGATGTGATCATCTTCCTTGGACTAGTGGACTACTTGATTCAGATTATTTTCATAATGAAATTAAAGAAGATATATTACAATGAAATACTCATGAAAATTACCAGAAACAAAGAAATACAACAATACATGATTTCTATTAATGAAAGAATTGTAAAGAGACTGTAAAAATACAAAGTGCAGGACTCGCTAGAATGGTTTCAAACTTATCTCTGAGAAGAGATGTGACAGTTATGCTCATTCACTAGAATATGATTACAATGAGGCTCTGAAGAAATTTTTATGATAAACATGAATTCCCAAACCCTATACATCCAAAAACCTAACCCGAGGAGATGAAACGCCAAAAGTCACATGGGTCTCGTTGGGGTAAGTTTGTACATTAACTTCTCGGGGTCATAAATTTTTCATATGGTCTCTGTTTTAGGCACATGATAGCTTATTGGAAAGGTATTTTTGAGAACTACACATTATGCCACCAAACTTCGACTCCATATATAGTTTGACTATGGCAAGCCAAAACAACATTGTTTAGAGCCCCAAAACGGCCTTGGAAGTACAGGAAGATGTACTGACATGAAAACTTCCAAAATAAGCCAGTTGGAATAGGTTGGCGGCAACCAATATCCACCTGGATGTTGTGCAGGGCTTCAGGACAACCCCATAAGTGTATAACCCACAGTTACAAAGAAATGTCTCCATTACAGAGAAACATGTTGAATTGAAAATTGGCTAGATGAGCCAGTTGGAATATGGAATAGGTGGGTGGCCACCAATATCCACCTGGATCAATCACAAGTTCCTAGAGGTATACTCCAAGATTTTTACATCATTGAATGACTTGTTGAAAAAGGAGAAGGAATAGAATTGGAAACAGAGGAGAAAGTCCACGTTTGAAGAGCTTAAACACATAATTATCATTTCTCTCGTTTTGAAGCTACTAGGCTTCGAGAAATCATTTGAAGTGTAGACAAACACATAAAAATTTTCCATTGGAGGGGTTTTAACGCAAGAGGGGAATTCCGTTTCCTTTGAGAGAAGAGATCTCAAAGATTGTGAAAATATATACCCCATTCATGAGAAGGATATTACTGCAGTGGTACATTGTTTACATCGATGCTTGCTTGAGAGTTTGGAAGCACAGGATGAAGTGTAACAAATAAAATATATTGGGTAATTGTTTTTTATGTACCCTATCGTGGTGTGGCTGATGATAGTGATGCATACCTGTGCGTAATGTTCAATGATACCGATGCACTTTTATCATGCTTGTTATTTTTACTATAACGCATGACGATGATTTTGAACATTGAATCACCGATGCTTTATTGTTTATGTGTGCACTAGTGCATATGTAAATTAAAGGAGCACCAATAAAAAAACCTCCACAAAAACTATTCACCTGCCTCCGCTAACAACCTCCTCTATAAATAGAGAAGGGGTGGATTTTTCAGGGAGGTTTCGTAAAAAAAATCACAAGGTGTTCTCCTTGTAGTGTCTTTTATTATAGCTTGAAACAAGTGTATAAGGTAGCCAATCACATGCCCGACCCAACGTGCCAATTTCCACCCATCCCATGTATCTAATGAGCCCAACATAGAAATAAGGTATATGTAAATAGTCCCTTCCACCATTAACACCATTGTCACCTTATCCTAGAGTTGATCCATATTTTTCCCATTGGACCGCTTTGCTATTTAGCTCATGTCTAATATGAGTAAAAAACTACAACCGATGGGTAATATTGTTGACCCAAATAAGTTTAAATCAAGTTGACCCTCACACATTTGACCCTGGGTAATATTGTATAATTCCAAGCACCCTCTCACTTGAATTACAAATTACATTAAGATATTGTTGATTTGGGTCAAGCACATAGAAATAGATCAGATCTAGCATTCATTCACATTACTAAGCACTAAGCTATTATATTATATGCATCTAACATATATCATTTCACTAAGCATACATCACATCACTAACATAAAAAATATAGTGCACAAAGAAACCGCAACATAGGATATACGTGGTTCACCCCAGTGTGGGGCTATGTCCCCCAATTCTTCTCTTATTTATTGTCTTCTTTCAATCTTATAAAAGCACAGAGCCTCAAGAAACTACTCTGTATAGGACAGGATATCTGCGTGCACCTCACTAGATCCTCCTTCCCTGAGCTCGATTTAAGCACAAATCCTTCTTACAATATGCACACAGGCTTCTTACAATCACCTGCACTTAGCTCTGCAAGTTCTTAACACACAGTATGCACGAAGCATCCACAACTATTCGCACTTAGCTCACTAGCCACATTACACATCTTGGTATCTGCTTACTTACATCGCATAGCTTTCTATTTATACATTACAAAAGGGCCTAAACATGGGTAAACCCATGAACCGACATCCCATATCTGTTACATAAACCCTAAACCCAAAAATTCCCTAAGAAGAGGCCGAGATCCTGTGATCTCCTCTTCTCCTTGTGCTCCACCTTCGACCAGCCTGTCGAAGTCCCAAAATTGGTCAAACGTGACCAAGGTTCTCCAAAAATTGGTCAAGGGAAAAAAATGATGTATTGAGAGCCTTAAACAACTCTTTTTTGGTGGTATATTTGGATGACATCGTCATCTTCTTCAGAACTTAGGAGGAGCACACGCAACATATCCAATAGGTTTTGAGAACTCTGCGACAGCATAAGCTATATGCCAACTTGGAAAAATTATCCTTTGGCATGAACATGGTCCAATACACGGGATACATTGTTGATAAACATGGGGTACATGTTGATCCAACTAAGATCCAATTCACCCGTAACTGGCCATCCCTAACTACAATCACTGAGCTTCGGAGCTTCCTGGAATTGACCAACTTCTATCGATGGTCTGTGTTGGGATTCTTCCATATTGCATGGGCCCTCAACCAAGTGACCAGGTGTGGTGGTAGGGAAAAGTTCACATGGGGGAAGGAAAAACAATAAGCATTTTATGATCTGAAGCATCGCTTGTGCTCAGCTCCAGTACTCTCCTTACCTAATCTACAACAATTGTTCTATATTAAGAGTGATTCATCCGACTATGATGCATGGACAATTATCACTCAACACGGTGATCCGGTGGCATACCATAGTGAGACAATCTCCTATACTGTTCAGAAATACCCCACTTATGACAAGGAAATGTATTCCATTGTACAAGCCCATTATCAATGGATAAATTACATTATGGGAAAGGAGACAATCATCCACACTGATCACAAGCCTTTGCAGTTTATACAGACACAGGGGAAGTTGCATAACGACTGCCATGAGAAGTGGTCCACCTACCTACAACAGTTCCATCTCAAAATCAAGTACAAGACAGGGAGCAAAAATCATGTTTCCGACTGCCTTAGTCAACCTCCCATGGCTACACTCACCACCGTACTCCATTCCTATGGACATGAGGCATCTGAGTGGCCCTAACTTTATCAGCAAGATCCAGACTTCATGACCACCTATCATCTCTTGGGTACATGCAAAAATGTCATTGATTTTCACATTCAGTACAAACTATTATGTCATCTTGGAAATATCCTTGTTCTTGCAAGATAGAGTGCAAAGATAATTTGGGAGGCTCACTACAGTCAGATGGCAAGACATTTTGGCGTGGAGAAAACTTTGGTCGTTCTATAGAAACAATTTCATTGGCCAAAACTATGATAGAATGTCAACAAGTATATCAGATATTTCACTGCCTGTTCCATTTCCAAGCCAACCATCAAGAAGCAAGGCTTATACACCCCTCTTCCTACTCCCAAGAGGCCTTGGGTATCCATCTTGATGGATTACATGTATGGCCTTTTGTCCACCAAGCATGACAATGATTATGTATTTTTGGTAGTTGATTGATTTTCGAAGATGGCCATCCTCACAACCTAAAAGAAGAGAAAGACATCAACAAATACTACCAAAATCTTCTTCAAACGAGTGTGGGTCCATTTTGGGATAGCACAGATCATCACCTTTGATTGTGACAATAGGTTCCTGAACACATTTTGGTCGAGTCTCTGGTCACTGTTGGAAACCAAGCTCACTAAATCTAATGCTTTCCACCCCCAAACCAACGACCAAATAGAGGTCATCAATCGGATGATTGTGCACATCTCGCACATGTACAAATATAAGCATCTATGTACCTGGGATGAGAGTATCCCCTATGTTCAACACAACTACAACATGGCTCTCCATAGCTCCATCAACCATAGCCCATTTCAGGTGGGGCTGCGATTCCAACCCTTGGGTCCCATTGATGTGGAATTACCTATTTCCACCACACAGGTAGAATCTTCCCATGTTTAGTCTGAGTTTGACAAAGCCACCAGATTCATTGAGAAGATTCATCACATTTTCCAATAGGTCCATGATATTTTGCAGAAATCCAATGCTATGTACAAGCAACACCATGATATTACATGGTACTGCACTAGGTTTTGGTGGGAGACAAGGTATGGTTACATTTGTAGAAAGAGCACCTTACAAGGCCCCATCGGAAGGTCCTCCCACTTCTATATTGGCATTACACTATCACCAAGGATGTGTGTAGCAATTCCCTTGAGATCAACACTCCACCCTTCCTTGGCTTGCACCCAGTGTTCAATGTGGACCTCCTCCTACCATATTTTCCACCCTTATTGGACACCTCAGAGATCAAAGAACAATTGACACCAACAGAGCTCAACCATGACTGCATGGAATAGGCATCCACTGATAAGATAGTGGACACATATTTCAAGGGAAATCAACAATAGAGGATCCAACTTTATCGAGTTTTCAAGGCACAACAAATCCTACATGAAGGAAAGTGGCTCTCCCGAGGACAAATTCAACAAAAGTTTCCTCCCCTAATGGGGGGAACTCAACACAATGGAGAGAATTACTTCCTAAGGGGGGAGGACTGATGCAATTGGATATTAGTGGCCACCCACCTATTCCAACTGGATCTTCTTAACAATATTTAGTTCAACACTTTCTTTTGTATTTCTTTGTAATTGTGAGTTCTACATTTCTAGGGCTGTCTGAATCCTTACACATCTTCGAAGGTGGATACTAGTGGCCTCCCACCTAATTCAACTATATTATTTTGTATGTTTTCATGTCAAAACAAATTGCTGTACTTCTAGGGTCGTTTTGGGGCCCTAAACAATGTTTTTTTGGATCACCATAGCCAAACTATAGACATAGTCATATTTTAATGACATAATGCGTAGTTCTAAAAAATACCTTTACAATGGACTATCACGCGCCTAAAATGAAGGTCGTATGCAAAATTTACGACCCCGAGAAGTTGAGGTACTAACTTACCCATAGGGACCCACATAATGTTTGGCGTTTCATCTCATAGAGTTAGATTTTTGGATGTCTAGGGTTTTGGCATTCATGAATAATGTTAAAAAGGCCTATGGAGCTTCATTGTAATCATTCTTCTTAGACGGATGCGCGTAGCATCCACATCTCTTCTCAGAGATAACTACCACCATTCGAGCAAGTTGTTTAGTTCTGCATTTTTACAGTTTCAACCTATTTTATTTATTCAATATAAGTTATTTTTCATTGAATATCTATTGTTATCTCCGTGTTGTTGTATTCAGTCTATTATCCATTTCGTTCCGCTCATAAATCCAGATCAGTCGTCAAATAATTAACAAAGTAGGAAGAATCAAAACCAATCAAGAACTGTACAAAGGAAACAACTGCAAAATTTATTTATGAAAATATGGTAACCAGATTTGGTTGTCCCTTAACGATAATCAGTGATCAAGGAACCCACTTCATCAATAGTACAATCGAAGTGTTGCTGAAGAAATTCATGATTGACCATGGAAAAACAACTGCATATCACCCACAAGCTAATGGATTCGTCGAGTCTTTTAACAAAACACTACATAAGGGCCTCACAAAAATATGTGATCTCGACAGAGACTATTGGGATGGACAAGTTCCAACAATACTATGGGAAGATAGAACAAAATACAAAAGATCGATTGGCCAAAATCCCTTTAAACTAGTTTACGGTCAAGAAGCAGTGATCCCACTACATTTCTACACAAATGTAGGTCGAATAACTTTTGTTTTTGAATTTGATCACATGTTGAATACAAGACAACGCTTCTACCAACTTAACCAATTAGAAGAAGAAAGGATGTTGGAACAACAACGTTATATAATTCATAAAAGTCAACAAAAATCATGGCATGATTGACACATTAAGAAGAAAGACATCAATAATGGAGACTTGGTACTACTATATGATAGTCAAGTAAAAGGTAAAACAGGAAAGATATAGACTACATGGTTGGGTCCGTACATGGTGGAGGACATCCGTCCTTCGAGAGAAGTACAGTTGAAAATGCTACAAGAGAACCCTTTCAAGAAATTAGTCAATGGGGCCCGTATGAAACTATATCACACATAGTCTCCTAAATCCATACTAGAGAAAACCTACTTGGGGGGGCACCAGTAGGAATCGACTTGGTAAAAAACATTCGAGGTGACCTCATTTGAAAGCAAAGTTAATAGAGAAAAAGGAAAAAATAAAATAAAGACAGGATAAAGCAATAAGAGTAAAAGGAATATTAAGAACATAAAAATCAAGAAATCAAAATTAAGGAAGAAATACATAAGTCAGTTACTAGAATTAGGTACAAAAATTGATTGACAAACTATAAATTATATGGATGACTCACAAAACACCCGCTCACACCAAAATATTCAAAAATGAGAAGAGAAAAGAGTCCATGGGAAGCAATCAGAAAGGAAACACAAAAACCAAGAGCAAGTTATACACCCAGACAAGATTTGCGCCATTACCTAAACAAGTGAACTATTCAATCAATTGAAAGAGAAGAACATCATTCAAATGAACAAAAAACTCATAAATGTGAATTATGAAGATCAAGTGAGCGGGGAAAACTTCAAACAAGCGAGAGTGCAAACAATATTTCAAGCAAACAATAATATTCTAAACAAAGCAAGGATGTATTCAAAAGGTCGAGAATTCATTGAATTGATAGGAAAGAAGAAAATGACATGGTCAGACGCTTTGACCAGAGGTCACTGACCGCCTAGAAAAATTGAACCAACTAAGAAAATATCACACAAGTCTAGCACACACCCCGAGGAACTAAAATCGATAGAGTCGATGTGACTAAGTCACAAGAATTAATTAATGCCATTAATTCGCAACAAGACAAGATTGACCACCAAGCCGTTGTCAACACAGAAGTCACTTCACATGAAAAAATAGTTAATTTTGACACCAACATCGAGACAGACGAATTAATATCCTCATTGGTAGAATCAAATTCCTTGCTCCATCTCCCACCTATAAATTTGGACAAGGAATATGAATTCGCTTCACTTTTGTTTACACCTGAGCTTTCGCATAATCAAGGCATAAAATTGCCAGCTGTGCATTTGAGCCTCGAACTTGAGAAAGAACAATATGAACTCCAAGAAATCACAGAAATGTCGAGAATGAGGGGTTAGGTTGAAGCGTCACTCGTCGAACCAAGAACAAAGACCAAGTTTGATAAAACCAGTGCAATCGAGTTGCAAGCATGCATGGTAAATATTCGTAGTGCCCGTATAGAAGAGATCAATTGGTATTGACATTGGAAAAACTTCATGGCATGAGGGATGGAAGCTAGTGTCTAGAAAGAAAAGATAATTTTCCTCAAGGAAACAAGCATCTGACATTTCCTAGACACACCCCAAGTCTTAGACTTTTATGGGTGGAAGGAAGAAGTTGTTGAATTCCTTGTCAATCAGTACCATAATGTCCATTTGTGGCTATATTTCCTAGTTCAGATCATGGGAGGCATGATCCACAAAATTATGGGAATACTGCATGGGTGCACACCAGTTCCCAAAACATTGAACCCTAATGAATGGATTCAAGCTCTCACTGGAGGGATATCAACAAAGAATTCAAAAGTGTTGTTGATCATAGTATCATTATTCATGAAAAATGTGGGTCAAGATGTCGACATGAATCTTACAATGTTAGAGCCTATTGGCCAAATCTTCCAGATAGGGGCATGGTTTGATTGGGCATATCACCTTGCCACACTAATTAAGAGAAACTACAAATATTTCCAAGAAAATAGTTGTACAATCAAATTCCCTTCATTTCTAATATGGATCGCCATGATCCAAGTATTCCCATTTAGAGAATCTACATTTACTCCACAAGAGACTCCAACCATGAATAATTTTAGGGTTTTTTCTTCAGGAGCAGTTGGACCATCCAACTCCATTTCCCCCCACATCATGTTTAAATGTTGGGTAAATCACGTGAAAAATGTATCACATACGTGGCGAGTCAAATTTTTTTTTGAAGGGAATTACCGCCAAGTTCCCATATTCAACTAAGCTTGGACAACACCACATTTTTGTGTGGATTCACTAGAGGCTCGGTCCCTGAAGAGTTGGAATACCAACCGAAAAAGTACCAAATTTTCCAAGAGCTCGACCGACAGTTGGGATTTCAAACTTATATACCACCAGAGTTACTAAGAGATAACCAATACATTATGACACCTTTGACATATGGAGAGTAGGAAGAAGAAATAGAAGTGGCCCT
>SNQJ01S0035216.1:0-31298 GCA_010110895.2 Picea sitchensis
CCTAGACTTTATTTTCCTAGGCTAGGCGAAATTTTATTAGGGGAAAAATTTTAAATCTTCCTTAACACATTATTCATCCTAAGGCCATCTAGGTTTATCCATTTATTAAATAACAACGTGATGTGCCCTTCGGGATGCACTAGGTGCTCCAAGGTGGCACTCGCCTCTGTCTGTTTCTCTTGCGCGACGTGCCCTTCAGGGTGCACTACGTGCTCCAAGGGTGGCACTCACCTCTTTCCATTTTTCTTACGCGACATGCCCTTCAGGATGCACTACGTGCTCCAAGGGTGCCACTCACCTCTTGACTGACTTGGTAGACATCTAAAACACCTGGAGTCAATACTCCGCTAGGTGATCTCATGGGAGACTAAGGGCCTCTAAGGAATAAGTCCCCTGCTTTATTGCTTGCCCCTTAGAATCATTGTGAGTGACTGTCGCAGTCTGCTCTCACGACATTGTGGATCCTCTCGAACTAGGTAATCGTTAACCTACAATTTGAGTGCTAGTAGCCTATGCCAGGGCTGCTGTCCACACCTCTCCCTCAACATCTCTAGTAGTTGTGCATGACCCCTCTACTCCACATGTGAGTCTGGTTGGCAAGCTATCGCCAGTGTGCATCATCAACAAATCATGTCAGAAATGTATCCATAATCATATCATCTAATCAGATGCACTAATATCACATATAAAACAATCAAACCCCAATAGTTCACTCCCCGACTCGATCCAGAGTCCAAGGGGTTCCATCGATGCCTCTGCATCCTCAAGGTCCAAAATCCTGCACACTTAGTAAAACCGAGTCAATAACACATGTCTATGTCAATGCAACAAAACAACATGTCATCAACCCATAACGCCTCATAATCAAAATCAAATGCTTAATAGTATAATAATCTGGATCACTTGCGAGCAAGTGTCCTCAAAGAATAAGTTCGCTCAGTGTGCGCAAGAGCGAGATGTTACAATAATCATCATCAATAGGAAAAATGCACATCTAATAAACATTGTTATAACATACACAACTATCAAACACATTTAACAAACATATATAACAAGACCTAATAATATACACATCAACATCAACATATAAATTAAGTACATCAACATGAACATGAAAAATGCATCATCTCCTCATCTCCATCTGATGAGAGAGGAGGCACATCCCCATAAAAATGCCAATGAAATTGTCAATATAATTTGATTTTTATATTCTCAAACTTTCAACTTTTCACACCAAAATTCATTTATATTACAAATGATTTAATAAATTAATTTATACTTAATATTAAAAAAAAGTGTGCTAGATAAAGAAACTTATAAAAACATGTATAAAATCAATAATATAAAATTAAGCATCCATAAATCTTAAATACTTAATTTATTAAAAATATTTTTTTAAACGTCATTATACAGAATTCTACTCACTTACGACTTTTCACACTAGAGTTCATTTATATTACAAACTAACTTAATTATATTAACAGTTTAGAATTCTACTAACTTACGACTTTTCACACTTAGTTTATTTATGTTACAAATTAACTTAATTTTATTAATTATATTAAAAATTCAGAATTCCACTGACTTCCGACTTTTCACTAAAGTTCATCTATATTACAAATTAATTTAATTATATTAAAAATTTTAAATAATTAATTTTATTAAAATTGTTTTTTTAACGACCTACAATATGGATGAATTCTACATAAAACCTGGATGAAATGAAATGATAACAAATCTTGAGTTGAAGCCTCTATGAAATGAAATATGGATGACGCCTCCATAAAATGAAATGAAAAAAAAAANATAATTCTACGAACTTGCAACTTTTCACACCTATTACAAATAACTTAATAAATTAATTTGATCGTTATATTCTACGAACGGGATTCATTTATATTACAAAGTAATTTAATAAATTAAACATCAATAAATCTAAAATTAAAAATCCATATCTATGTTAAACTTAACCTAGTAATACAAAGCAATGCAAACAAACATTCAATTCAACTTATTCTTCGATACAATGCATTGCATACACGTGTATTCAATTCAACCTCATATTAAATGTAATGTGAGGTTGACGAAAAATTCCAAGAGAGATTACGAAAATATTATCTACATTAAATGTTAGCCCTATTTTATTAAACATATATTTTTTCATTTGGCACACAACAAACACATTCATTCATGTGACAAAGATGATGAATAAAAACAAACCTAACCAGTAGAACTTTGTGACTTTTCCCGACAATTATCACGAGAATCCTAAATAAAAACTAAGACTAAAAATATGCTTCACGTGGCAAGTTAAACCAAGTTAGGTGCCTTACTCATTTCGTAGCGGGCCTAGCGGCCAAAGATACACGAGAATTCTGTAGATCGACACATATTGTAACGACACTTATTCTAATTACCAAAGTACCCACCAAAATAAAATGATACAATGCATTCATTTCATTTTTATCTTTTATTATTTATACTAATTTCCTCACCTAATTAAAAAATCTTCATTTTTTTTTTTTCAACTACTTTTATTACTTTTTCAATATCTTCTTCTCAACAGCTAATTCCATATTCTATTCATTTTTATTCTTTTTCTTTTTCTTCTTTTTTAACTCAGTACCTTCTCTTTTTTTTCATGGTTTCTTATTTTCTTTTACTTCTCTTATTCTATAAATACGAACTTTAGGACTCTTCAATATACTATCTTTTTATGTAATCCTTTTATATTGATAAGTTTAAAGAAATTATTCTTTTTATATGAAAATGAAAAAAAATTAAAATTTCTCCCATAAAATAATTATTTTATAACTCATTCATTATAAACTTCTTTATTAGTAGAATATGCAAATCTGATATTAAGATCTTTATTATAAACCCCTTCAAATATTTACATCTTTATTATAAACTCTTTTATCATTTGTTTAGGAGATTCCAAATATTCATGACTTCATTATTTAATTTGAAATGTTGATGATTTAAAGGATATTGAAATTCAAAAAAAAAAAATTGAGATCAAATATATATATACCAATAATACACAAAATTGAAAACTAGTTTTTTTAAACAAAATCATCGTACCAATAATTAAAATGTACCTGTTACAAATGTTAGAAATAAATTAAATTAATAATACATTCACTGTACAAGAAAAAACCATAGCCGATATGGTTCAAAAACTCATGACTTTTATTGTACAAAAATCATAATATGAGTTTCATAGAAAATACATGAATGCATAAGCTCCATAAAAATAAGATTATGTTATATAAAAATCATAACAATTCTTTCTTTAAATTGATTTTGATCTCTAGAATTATATTATATAAAAATCATAACCATTCTTTCTTAAATTGATTTTGATCTCTAATAATATTACTAGCACGCACTGAAACAATAAAGCAAGTAAACTTTTGACTAAACACATGAATGATCAATAATAATATTTTCCATAAAAAAAAATTGACATTCTCTTTACGCAAGAAACGCTACTACCAAGCAACTTGAATGCGCAGAATTAACATGGTTATAAATATTATCTTACGGACATGTTTTTACAGCTTATTGGGTCTAACCTGTGAAAACAAGCTGTAAAAACATGTCCATACGATAATATTTATAAAAGCCACAACACGATTGGTTCTAACCTGTAAAAACATGTCCATACGATAATATTTATAAAACCACATTTGAAGCTACATAATGATATGTAAGTTTTATCAAATTCATTGTTCATTGAAATAAAACTAGCAAATCTTTACACAAACCATCATTCATACTATTTGGTGGATAAAAATAAAGTAATTTCAAACCATATTATAAAGAAACCAAATATAATCAGTACACGGTCATTTGGAGAAAATGACTTTCCCATAAAATTGAAAACTATTTTTTAATAACTTCTATTTTTTGCAATTTCAACTATAGTTTTTAATTGGTAAATTGGAAATTTAATGTTTTTAACTCTCAATAAGTTTAATTTCATTAGTGAAAAAGTTAGATATTTTTGATTTTATACATTAATTTGATGTCTAGTTAAAACAAGATATTAAAATTATATTATTATTATTATTATTATTATATTGTATATTTGAAAGATATTTATTGAAAAACTTTCTTTCAAATACTATCTCATCAAATATTCAACCAGAGTTTTTTCCCAAACACTTCAAATCCTAATAAAATAATATAATAAACATTGTCCTCATTTTAATTTTCTCAATTTTTAACTTCCTTTTAAACATACATGAATTGTTTCTTAAATCCTAATAAAATAATATAATAAACATTTTCCTCATTTTAATTTTCTCAATTTTTAACTTCCTTTTAAACATACATGAATTGTTTCTTAACCTATGCAACCATGTCACAATATATCAATGCCCCTCTCCCTTTTTTTTCCACAAAAGGATTAATGGAAATGCTATGAAGTTTCTTAAGAAGAAGATGTAATATAAGGAAGCATTAGAACACAAAAGGGAACTTAACCTACATTAATAAGTGCATTCCCTTGTTTTTACATTTATTCGTGACCCTTCCAGTTGCAATCCATTAAAAGTAAATTACATTAAGGCTTCTTGAGATAGAAGCATTAGTTCACTATATAGACATCTATATCACATGCATTATACATGATCGAAATTGACGCGAGAAATATTTTCCCAGATACTTAGTCCATGTGAATTAGAATACTTCATAATAAGAATTAATGTGTGCACACCTTATCCACCAACCTTCTTAGGGTGAATGTGCATGTTAGAATCTATTCACTCTAGGAAATAAAAATGAGGGTAAATAGGTATTTTAAACATTTTTTTCATTTCAAACAATTGGTCTTTAACCACAATGTGTTTGATTCAAGGCATTGGTAATTTCTTTCAAACATGTGTAATAATTTTTTATTATTATATTTTTTATAAGCATACTAAACTAATTAAGTGAAGCATTATAGATCATAAAATAGTAAATAACATATACAATGGTGGGATCCTTCTTAGGAGTGTAATAGGGCTCTATAGGCCCATTAAAGTTAAGAACATGACAAGTATGGTAGTCATTTAATGTACTATGCAGTATGTCCACATTGTTAGTTATTATTAAATAAGGCACATTTAAAGGTAGTTAGCATTCAATAAGTGTAATGTGGCCTCATTAAACAAGGCCCACTAGGTAGTTAACATTTGGTTATGGTTAGGGCTTGCTAGTTAGCTATGATGATCTAGATTATTTTGGGAACGAAATGAAGGCAGAGATATAACAATGAAATACACACAAAAACTTGCAAGAAACACAGAGATATAGTAATACACAATTTCTATTAATGAGAGAAATATACAGAAACTGTAAAAATACAGAGTGAATGAACTCGATAAAATGGTGGCAACTTATCTATGAGAAGATATTGATGGCTACACTCATTCAAAAGAAGATGATATTTACAATGAGGCTCCAAAGGAATTTTTAACATAAAGGAAATCCAAAATTCTAACCTCGGAAGATGAAATGACAAAAGGTTTGTGGGCCCCGATGGGGGTAGTTGATGCATCAACTTCCCGAGGGCGTAACTTTTACATATGATATTTGTTTGGGGTGCACGATAGCTCGTTGGAAAGGTCTATCTGAGGAAAACACATTTTTTCAACCTAGCATCTGACTTTTCCTACATTCTATGTTCTTTCGACACAAAATAACATCGTTTGAGGCCTCAAAACGACCCCAAAATTTTAGGACCCGACAAACTGTAGAAAAACTACCAAGGTGGAAACCCATGTTTTGAGCCAGTGGAATAGGTGGGTGGCCACCGATATCCGTCTAGATCATTCCTTCCACCTTAGGAAGAAATGGTCCCCATTACGTCAAGTTCCTGTGGGATATGGGGAAGATTTTGTTGAATCTGAACCTTGGTGAGTTGCTTGCCTTGCTGCAGAAGTTGTCTTGCTTAGATTGTTTAAGGTTGTTATGAACATGTTGCTGGAGGGGTTGGATCCATTCAATTGATCTAGCTGCATGATATGCCTGAGTGTGGAAGGAATTTGTTGATTAATATGCAACATGAGGAGTATAAAGGGCTCTGTTATAACTTTGTTTTATTAGGTAGCGTGGAGGAACCCCCATAGGTGAAGCAACAATATTTATGTGCCATTCTAAAATATGCTTCTACTAGATAGAAAGATCTTGGGCCAAGGCTGCAGTGGTTGCAATGTCCTTCTATTCACCTTCTGACCATATTATGAAGAGGCTAAACTTTGCGGTATGAGAGATTACTTTGTGGCACTTTTTGTCGTGAAAGTAGTCAGAACTACCTCTGGTATCTGGTAGAGCTGACCCCCCAGAGTAACAATGACACTACGAGGATGAGACACATAAACAACATGATGCTTCCACATATATGGTTGGCCTAACAGAACATCACAGACTTCCAGTGGGGAAACATCACACAGTACCTTATCCTTGAAGGGCTTGATGTCGTAGGATAGGTGACACTACTGGCTAAAATTAAGATGTTGACCCAGATGAAGCCACCCGATATTGTATGGTTGCGGGTGTGGTGTTGTCGACAAATCTAATTGTTTGAAGACCTCTGTTTAGATTAGGTTCTTATGGATTCCACTATCAAGAATAAAATGCAGTGGGGTCCCCTTCACCCACATCTGTGAATGGAAGAGGCACTCCCCCTCCTCAAGATCCTCTGGTTCTTCCAGTTGGATTGTTGTAGTCATGAAAATAGCAGTGGGTTTTTCATCAATGATTTGTTTCCTTTTATTATTTTCTAAATCTGATTCCAAGTCGAGGCTCAGCTCGACCACCAATGACTGTTTTCAACGACATTCATCGGTGTTGTGCCAAGGGATTTGTGGAAGTCGCATCACTTCCCAGTGTCCTTCTCCATCTTGTTGTTGCTCTTCTTTTCTTGTGGCTTGAATTGGTTTTCTTGAGGTTGACTATTTTGGGAGTTAGGGTTGCCTTTACCATACATTGGTTATTACGGATTTGCAAACCCATATTCTCTCTTGTTCTGCTGCTTAAATTTATGCTCGATTTTGACAGCATATCGATAAGTGACTCCCATAGATGAGATGTCTAGAAACTCCATTTTAGTTTGGATTTACCTGTGTAGAGCCCTGTGGTATTTTAGAACTAGATGTTGATTAGAGTCTTTGATACCCAACTTGGTACGCAAGGTATGCAAGGTATTTGTGAACTCTGGAACTGTTTGTTCCCTCTCTTGATGCAACATGGTCCATCTCATGTATTGGTCATCATAGTTTAGAACATGGTAATATTTCTCCTTGACTGCATCCATAAAAAAAATCCCAAGTGGGTTCGGCCCCAAATATTTTAGACTCCTCTATGGAATTTTTCTCTTAGTAAGTTTTCCACCAATGTTTGACATGTGTTAGAGCCTTAAGGAGCACAAAGGTGATCTTTTCTCCATTGAAAATTTGTGGATAGAGAAATAAACTTCTAGCATATTTAACCACTTTTCCAAAGAATCTACATTGATTTGAGCTTCAAATACGAGAATATCAAAATTAACTTGTAACTTGAATGGGAAGCATCTCCAAAGCAACTGCTTGATCAAGATGCACATGCGATTGTCATTAACTATTGAAGGATTTGGGAAAAATTCTCCAACATCTCGTTCCTCTGTTGCACAAGGGCTTCCACGAGAAACAACTTGGTAGGATATTCTACTCCCTTGTCTCTCTTTTCTTTCGCCATGGGATGCCACTCAGGCTGGTAAGAGCGGTTGTCCTCAAGAGAAACTAACTCGAGACCCAACTCTTTATACCCTAACCTCGTCGGGGACATGCACTAAGAAACGACAAGGAGAAACCTTCTCTGATACCACTGATCTAGATTATTTTGGGAACGAAATGAAGCAAAAGATATAACAATGAAATACATAGAAATATTGCAATACACACATAGATACAGTATTACACAATTTCTATTAATGAGAGAAATGTACAAAAACTGTAAAAATATAGAGTGAATGAACTCGATAGAATGGTGGCATCTTATCTCTGAGAATAGATTTGATGGATATGCTCATTTGCAAGAATACAATGTTTAAAATGAGGCTCCAAAGGCATTTTTGACACAAAGAAAATCCAAAAACCTAACCTCGGATGATGAAATGCCAAAAGGTTTGTGTGCCCCGATGGGGGTAGTTGATGTGTCAACTTCCCGAGGACGTAATTTTTGCATACGATCTTCTTTTGGGGTGAACGATAGCTCGTTGGAAAGGTCTAGTTGAGGAAAACAAATTTTGTTCATCCTAGCATCTTCCTTCCACTACATGTTACGTGTTTTCGAGCCAAAAAATATCGTTTAGGGCCTCTAAAGTTCGAGACCCAAAAAATTGTAGAGAATTTGTCAAGGTGGAAACCCATGTTTTGAGCATGTGGAACAGGTGGGTGGCCATTGATATCCATCTGAATCATATGAATAAGGATGGAGTCCTCCTTATGAATCATGTATTAGAATATTCATTGTAGTGAAGCCTATCTCATTGGGAGGTTGCAACCTTTGAAAAGGAAAATGAACAGGAGATGATCCTTCCATAAAATGATTATTGTATGGTGTTATCCTACTTTAATGGTTTTGATATTTAGGAAAGTAATGATCATTTTTGACATATTTTTTTGACGGGGAGAAATAAACGCAATGATTGGGGATATTATAATAGCATATAAACAACAGGGAACCAAATGTGCAACCATAGTCAATATCAATGTGACAAAGAAGAAGCTAGAACCCATCTTTGAATATCACTAGGATGGATGGATGCTCATGCTTGGTACCATTTGACTACATTTCTTAACAAATCCTATTATATGGCTTGCATTCATGTTATGAGGATGAAACATATGAAGGGGGATGGAATGTAATGTACCTAGGGAGGACCATTAATGTAATGTTAGGTACCTAGGGATGATCCCACTAGAGAAATGTAAGGAAATAAGGATTGACATGAACAAAGGGATGGAAAAGCTCCAAGATATGGAATCGTGGAGAAAAAAGGTGGAGGAATGGGCCCATTTTTTCATAAAAAAGGACTATAACAAAAAAACTATGTGCATTGGATGCTATAGAGGAGGATTGTGAAGGATGCACGTGGGGATTTGTCAGTTATGTGAATAAATTTATTTCCATATTCTCTTTGATGCACATACTCCCTCATATGGAGAGAACATCATTGAGGGAATACATACACAAGTGGTGCCTACCAATTTCCATTATGATTTTTATACAATGATAGTGTCCCTTCTAGAGACATCCTTTTATGACTATAGAAAGGATATTTTTTCTATCAAGGGTCATATATATTTGAATCCACATGATCATGGTGAAAATTTTGAGCATTGCACTCAGTGATTCATGTGTCTTCAATATGGAGTAAACATGATCACTTGTACATGGGAACCTAGATTATAGAGGATCTTCTTGGACTACTTCAACGTTGATACTACATGTTTACATAGGATCCTAGCTTATGGAAAAGATTCTGGTACTAATTTAGGAATGATGCCAACACTTGTACATGGGACCTTGGTCTCTTAGATTACTTCAATGTTGCAATCACCACCTGTACATAGGACTCTATTTTATGCTTATACATCATCACTATGCATTTAGGACAATGCTTCTTGAAGGGGACTGGAATGGTGGGATCCTCTATAAGGGTGTAATAGGTACCTATGGGCCTATAAGAGTATGTATGGTGGACAATTAATGTAATGTGGACTCTAAGTTCCACTATTAAATAAGGTGGACACTAAATAGCTAGCATTGAATAAATGTAATTTGGCCTCATTAAATAAGTCCCAATATGTGGTTATCATTTGGTTACGGTTATGGTTAAGTTTTTCTAGGTAGATACAAATAAGGATGAAGTCCTCCTTATGTAGCTGCAAGTAAGGAGAATGCTTCTCAAATGGGGACGTAATGGTGGGATCATCCCTAAGGGGGTAATAAGGTCATATAGGTGCATTAGTTTTAGAATAGGATAAGTATGGTGGCATTTGATGTAATATGGCTTAGGTTGACAATAATGGTTATTATTAAATAAGACCCATTAGTTAGTTAGCATTGAATAAATATAATGTGGTCTCATTAAAGAAGGTCCACTAGGTAGTTAGCATTTGATTATGATTAGTGTTTTCTAACTGGTTATAAATAAGTATGGAATCCCCCTTATGAATCAGTATTGGATTCTAGTTCATTGGGAGGTTTCCCCCTTGAACAAGCAAGTGTACAAGAGTTGATACTCTCATAAAAGGATCATTGCATGGTGTTTCCCTAACTTAAGGGTTTTTATTAATGAAGTATAAGGGTTTTTGTAATACCCATGTTTCCCCCGGTTTGTAAATATAACTATAACTGGCCAAGAGACTATGGTAGACTAGATATGTGTGAATGTTGGATTTGATGAACCTTTTTGTTATAAAAGGTCAATGTATGTATTTTCTGTTATTAATAGAAAATGGATAGTGTTTCACAACTACTGAAAGGGGGGTTTTCCAAGATAGACCATGGTGCTATGAGAGACATGGTGAGGGGAACTAGAAATGGTTGAGATGACCCCCCACCAAACTAATAACTTACTGGATTTAATGGCTCAGACCCAAAACAGTCCGCTGACCCATAAATGAATTTCCAGTCAGACTGGTAGATGGAAGAGTCCTCCTCAAGAGTTAATGCGGAGATGGGGCAGAGTGCCCATCTACAAGAATTCAATACCTAACCATGATCAAGGGATTTAGACCCACACAAACTTGTTGAGGAAGGCAAGAAAAGAGGTAATCCGTGGGTAGAGGCAGATCTACGAGAGAGCAGAGTCGAAAGACCAATATCGAGAAGAGAAAAGAGCGCTTGCAACTCTCTGGTTTGAATAAGAACTGGTAAATAAGCTCGTTCTGGGCATAAGAATTTGTTGGTAGGGTTTTTAGTCCAATATGATAAACAGGGTTGGTGAGTGACTGTAGAAGTACTCATTGCAAACCTCCTTTTTTGGTATAGAGAAAATTGGTTTCTAGGATCCCGTGGGAGGAGGAAAGTAACCTTCGTCCCTGACTGTCGTTGAGAAAGAAGAAATAGTCTCTCTTAGAGAATCATAGTCTAGCTCGAGGGTAGCCAGTGATAAATCCATTCAGGAGTGATTGTGACTATGGTTGGGTGGAAACAAAAACCCCTTTCAGTAGTTGCTTCACGATTTATGGTTTTTGATAAGTATTTTCATACTCTGTGTACTGAAATGGAAATGGTGATTGAATATATACATATGTTTATGATTAATATCTGTATTGAATGATTAAGGTAGAAATGAATATTTTTTTCTGTGAACCCATGCTTTGAACGATCTTATGTTTACCTCATATTAGCAGCTAGAGAGTTTGGGATGTGAGTCTGCATGAGAGTCAGGGTGTGATTAACTGGAATTCCTAAGTCATGTTGACCTCTTGAATCTACCTTCATGGGACTACCAAGTTCAAACTCGGTGGAAGGAGGGATCCTCCTTCAGACCTTTCACCCATGTGACCAAGGGCTCATGCCTGTGTCCTTAACCAATTCATGGCTAAGATATTAGTGTGTAGCCCATGAGATTTTTCAGAGGACCCATAAGAACAAGGTCTGGGAACCCTGTGCTAGGCCTGAAAGGAGATAAGCCTTTCTGGATTTGGAACTCTAGGAGTCCGAAGCTCCAGAATGTTATGACCTTACCATTTGTAAACCAGCTGAAGGAAACTAGTCGTTACCATTACCCACGAGGTTGATCGATGCCTGGTGATTTCCCTAACCATGGAAGATAGGCATGTCCCACCTTTAAACCCTGATCCATGTAACCATCATGAAGTAACGCGAGTCATAGATCTGAGGGTATTTGATAGTCCCCTTGGCCACTGGATCTGGGCCGAGGTAAGTTCATTGAAGTAGTAATTCGGGAGAACAAAGATGTTATAGCACCAAAATCCATGAACAATGAAGTTATAAAGTGATGAGAGCCATGGATCTAGGGAGTTCATTGAGAACCCCTCTTACCCATCCGATCAACCAATGGAGGGGCCATAATGTACAGTAATTTGGTGAAGTCCTACTTCGGGAGAGCGGAGCGACCATAATGACAAAACCCTCGAAGGTCGGAGTTGTGAAGTGATGAGGACTATAGATCTAGGGACCCTTATGGATCTCCCCTGACCATTAGATCTATACCATGGTCATCCCGACGCTAACCACTCCGGGAGTAAGGAGGAAGTCACACCACGGATCCCCCGAATGTCGAAGTTACGTAATGGAGGCTGTAGATCCAGGGGTTACATGGACACATCTTGATCGTGAGATTAAAGGGCTTGGAAGGCTATCAATCTGAGGTGACATGGCACACTGACATCACCCAGGGTGATGTGGACCCACATTTGACGTGCCAGGTGTCACCTAGATTCGTATGTTTCACAAACCCTATGTGCCCATTAAAATGTGACATGTGTCACCCATTATAAGGGCCACATGTCATCTCTGCCTTGATGTGTGTCACCCTTGGCGCTTGCTTACTTGGTGCATTTGGTGGGTGGAGTACGTGAGACCCACATGTCCTTACCTCCGTGTCTAGTACGTCACCATGTGTGAGGGTGGACCCTTCGAGAGTCCTGGACTTCGAGACTCGAGAGGTTTGGGGTGCAGTATCGAGGATAAGCTGAAAGGCCCGAAGGCTAGAGCCACGTGGTGATATTTCGAGCTCCTTAAAGAGTTCAGGAATTTGGGACTCTGAAAGACAGGTGTGCAAAAAGGATAAGTGAAGTTCAGTGCTGAAGCATCAAACGCCGAACTTCCCTATAGCTCATGTGTTAAATGAAGACCATGTCTCGTCGTTGGATTGGATAGTGGATGAATCTCACCCATTGATGTAGGACATTGGGGACAATATGAAAGAGGTGGAGCCACATGGGCGCCATGTGAACCATTTCTGATAATTCCTGAAGAACTTTGGGAGGCCATAACATGCAATCTAGAGATCGGTTTTTGATTTTGGTAGTAGTCATTAGAGAGATACGGTTGAGTAGAAGAGAATGGAGATCTTGGAGAGATGATTTGAGACGACTAAAGTAAGCTAAATTTTGATGCCCCATCCCTAGAAAGGGTACTTAGGGGTCAGGTGTGTTACAAATTGGTATCAGAGCATGGTTACAACACTTGGCCTTCTTGGGTTCATGAACATGTCGCTTAAAAAAAAATCTTATTAGAGAACTTTTAAGGGTAACACCCTATATTACCCCACTCCTAAGAGGCTTATTCAAACCTCTACTGAAGAGAGGAATGAAACCTTTTGTTGTTGTATGTGTTAAAAAATATGAATTGTGTGTTGTTCATAAACTAGTAGATCATTAACTAGCAATTTTTTTTTATCAACACTCAAGCAGTTAGTGGACCATAAGAAAACTACAACATAAAGGATGGTGATACAACATGAATTGGGGGAAATCTCCCACAATATAGAGGAATAATCTTATGAAAGGAGGGTGGTGGAAACCCCTCTAGATTTGGATGAAACTGTAAGAAGCCTCATGGCAGAATTACAGAGTTGTAAGGATGACAACGAAAGGATGATAAAGGAGCAAGAAAAGAAAACTGAAATTAACGCAGTCCCACTAAAATTTTTATCAGATATACAAAGGCAGTTGCAACATGGACCAATATCCAGTCATGTGGACATACATCATACTAAGAAAACCTAGAGTCCACCTAAGATAGGAAAGAATGGCCCTAAAAGTGGCCACACAAGGAGGAGCACCTCAAATAAGGCCCAAACTGGAGCCAAGATACACTCATGAGAAGAATCATCAGGTGATGAAACTGATAACTGTAAGGAATCTTCTAGTAGAATACTAGTTCAAATTCCCAAAGGAAAAGAAAGAAGAGGAAACATTCCAAGAGTCATGACCCTGAAGAGTTCAAGAAGTTCAAACCACTCACTTTCAATGGAAAATTAAGAAGGGGGAAGAAGTATAAGTTTGGTTGCTTGGCTTGAATAAGTACTTTAGATTCCTTGACTATAAAAATTTAAAGGTTTGAATAGCCATTTTTAACTTGAATGGAAAGGACTCTATTTGGTGGGAGGACCTTAGGATTGTGAAAGGAATACATGAGAAGGACTTGTCATGGAAACAATTTGAGAAATACTTCAAGAAGAAGTACCTATCAGATAAATACTTTGATTGGAAGACCAAGGAGTTCTATGAACTCAAGTTGGGACAACTCACAATAGATGAATATATCAATACATTTCTTGATTTGATAAGATATGTGACCTACATAAAGGGTGAAAAGGTAAAGATGAAACGATTTATTAGTGGACTACATCAATCCTTCCGAGACAGAATTGAATTTGATGAGCCAAAGACCTTAGAAGACACTATCCGGAAGGCAAGGTTCGGGATTCAAGAAGAAGAAAAGTGGTTCGGGATTCAAGAAGAAGGGGTTCAAACCCTCAATATTTAAGAACCATGGAAAAGGTTCTAAGATTATCCTTCCTACTAAAATTGTATATCAAAAAAATTTCGCCTCTCATAGTGGAAATAAACCCTTTTTAGCAGCCTCATGTAAGAGTGATAAGACAAAGAGAGAACCCTTGAAATGTTGGGGTTGTGGAGAAGAACATTTGTTGAGGGACTGCCCATATAGGAAAAAGAACAATAGGAGGGTCTACAACATCCAAGAGGCTATCATAGTCAATGATGTGGCTAGGAGCATGCTACATATTTATGTAGCCTTGGATAATAGACAAGATGACCGCCAAGCTTTAGTGGTGGAGATGGAAGGTATGATTGCCAACCATCTAGTTTCCATTTTAATTGACCCCGGTTCTAATTTGAGTTATGTTTCCCCTCAAATTGTTCAGAAATGTAAATTGCAACAAGTTAAACTTGTTAAATCATGGATGGTACAACTAGCCACTAGAACCAAAGAAAATTAATAGAGGTCATACCAGCATGCCAATTCATTATGAGTGGATTACCCACCCAAGCAACCTTAAACATACTCCCTTTAGGATATTATGATCTATTTATTGGCATGGACTGGTTGGATGCCCATAAAACCAAGTTGGATTGTTACAATAAAACTTTGGAGTGTGAAAATGAAGAAGGGAAAAAGGTAACCCTACAAGGGATTCAAAAGCTTGTCTCAGTGAGACAAATTTCATCCCTTCAAGTGAAGAAGTATTGCAGAAAAGGATGCTCTTTATATGAAATACAAGTGTTGGACTCTATTGAGAACAACAAAACAAGACTAGAAGACCATCCCATATTAAGAGAGTATAAATATTTGTTCCCATAAGAGGTACCAGGTCTACCTCTAAGAAGAGATATTGACTTTTCTATAGAACTTGCACCAGGAGAGGTGCTAGTGTCTAGAACACCCTATAGAATTAGTACACCATAGTTGGTTGAGCTTAAGCTACAACTAAAGGAAATGATGGACAAAGGCTACATTCGTCCTAGTGTGTCTCTATGGGGAGCACCAGCCTTGTTTTTGAAAAAGAATGATGGCACACTTAGGTTTTGCCTAGACTATAGGCAACTCAATAAGATGACCATAAAGAATAAGTATCCCTTTCTGAGGATTGATGACTTTTTTGACCAATTAATGGGTGCTACAGTTTTCTCCAAGATTGACTTGAGGTATGGATACCATCGGGTCCGAATTAAGGTTGAAGACATCCACAAAACAACCTTTAGGACAATATATGGTCACTATGAATTTGTGGTGGTGTCATTTGGGCTAACCAATGCACCAACCACTTTTATGTGCTTAATGAGTAATGTACTTAGTAAGTTCTTAGACAAACTTGTATTGGTTTTCATTGATGATATCCTAATCTATTCCAAGAATAGGGAAGAGCATGAAGAATATCTTAAGCTAGTACTTCAAGTACTAAGATAACATCAACTCTATGTTAAGTTTAGTAAGTGTGACGTTTTCCAGAAACAAGTCCATTACTTAGGCCATGCTATTTCTAAATAAGGCGTGGCAGTTGATCCTGAAAAGATCAAAGCCATTATGGATTGTCCTACCCCAAAGGATGTATCTGATATCAGATCCTTTATGGGCCTAGTAGGATACTATAGGAGGTTCATAAGAGGATTTTCCAAGATTAGTTTCCCAATCACTTCCCTTCAGAAAAAGGGAGTTAAATTCCTTTGGACATCAGAATGTGAAGAGAGATTCCAAGATATGAGATGCCTTATAACATATGCACATGTGCTGAAGATTGAAGATCCAAACAAGGAATTCCTTGTGTGTATAGATTCCTGCAAGGAAGCACTCAGAGGAGTCCTTATGCAAGAAGAACATGTAATTTTCTACGAATCCAGAAAATTGAATGAGCATGAAGTCAATTATGTGACCCATGATCTAGAATTGGCTGGCATAGTGCATGCTTTAAAAATGTGGAGGCATTACCTCCTGGGTATAATATTTGTGCTTATGACAAACCATTGTGGGTTGAGGTACCTGTTTGATCAACCAAAACTTAATGCTAGACAAGCTAGATGGATGGATCTCCTTAGTGAGTTTGATTTTGAAATCAAACATATCAAAGGAAAAGAAAATAGGGTGGTTGATTCCCTTAGCAAAAGTGTAAAAGTGATTCACCTGGAAGCTGTAAGAACCTGTGAAACATATGTCATGGAGAGAGTCAAAAGTGCACAAGAAACAAATGCATTTTTCAAGATTGTAAAATAGCACTTAGAGCAAGAGCATATAGGGATGAAGTATGAGGGTTATCAATTGTTGAATGATGGCATGCTAACTTACAAAGGTAGGTTGTATATACCAAATTATGATGACTTGAAGAGTTTCATGATGGATGAACTACACAAAATACCATATATTGGTCATCCTGGTTATCAAAATATGATCACGACCACTAGGAAACTATTTTATTGGCTCGGAATGAAGAATGACATAGCTGATTACTTGGATAAATGTCTAAAATGTCAGTAGGTTAAGGCAGAACACTAGCATCCATTAGGGCTGTTGCAGCCTCCACCAATCCCAGAATGGAAATGGAAAACCATCTCCATTGATTTCATCACAGGATTACCAAAATCGACCAAACTGAATGACACCATCATGGTAGTGGTGGAAAAATTGAGCAAGGTTTCTCACTTCATTCCCATCAAGTCAAATTGCAAGGAAGTAGATATTTCCAGTATTTTCATGAAATAAATATTTAGACTGCATAGCATGCCTAAGGAAATCATATATGAAAGGGATACATAATTTACTTCAAGCTTCTTGAGATCTCTATTTGCTAGTTTTGAATCTAAATTTCTATTTAGTACAACCTATCACCCTCAAACTGATGGATAGACAAAGAGGGTAAAACAAGTGTTAAAGGGCATGTTAAGGATGCATGTAATGCATCATCCTAAGAAGTGGGAAGACTACCTACCACTGGTATAGTTTTCCTACAACAATGGTTATCAAGAGTCATTGAAGATGAGCCCTTTTGAGGCCCTCTATGGTAGATAGTGCAAGATTCCAATAAGACGGGATAACCCAGTAGACAGAATTACAATTGGGCCAGATATGCTAAAGGAAATGGAACAAAAAGTAATTCAAATAAAATAGAATCTGAAAGTGGATCAGTATAGATAGAAAATATATGTAGACAAAAAAAGTACTCCTAGAGAATTCAAAATAGGGGATCATGTGTATCTTAGAGTTAGACCCAGGAAAAGCTCCTTGAGAATGGGATCTTGTGACAAGATGCCACCTCAGTATTTTGGACCCTTTGAAATCTTGGATAGAGTAGGGTCTATAGCATATAGGCTAACACTTCCTCCCACAATGAAGGCACATAATGTTTTCCATGTTTTGTTATTGAAGAAATATGTACATGATTCTAATCATATAATTGATTGGTCTGTGATTCAGGTGGAACCAAAGGGAGAATTACTACCAGAACCACAATGCATAATAGATAAGAAGGAAACCCCACTCAGGAACATAACCATTGCACAGGTCAAGGTGCAGTGGAAAAACTTTTGTCTAGATGAATCTACATGGGAAATGGAGGATTCCATGAAACATGCATACCCATTTTTGTTTACTTATGTACATACAAAGCACATCGACTGATAGAACATCGAGGACAATGTTTCTTTAAGGGGGAGGGGATTCTGATATCCCTGATTCCCCCAATTTGTAAATATAACTATAAATGGCCAAGAGACTATGGTAGACTAGATATGTGTGAATGTTGGATTTGATGAACCTTTTTGTTATAAAAGGTCAATGTATGCATTTTATGTTATTAATAGAAAATGGACAGTGTTGCATAATTTATGAAAGGGAGGTTTGCCAAGATAGACCATGGTGCTATAAGAGAGATGGTGAGGGGAACCATAAATGGTTGAGATGACCTTCCCCAAACCAATTTCTTACTGGATTTAATGGTTTAGAAATAGAATAGTCCTATGACCCAGAAATGAATTACCAGTCAGAATGGTAGCTGGAAGATTTATTTTCAAGAGTTAATGAGGAGATGGGGTAGAGTACCCATCTACAAGACTTCCATACATGACCACGAGCTGCATATTTGGACCCACGCAACCATGTTGAGGAAGGAAAGAAAATAGGTAATTTGTGGGCAAAGGCAGATCTATGAGAGAGAAGATTCGAAAGACCAACATCGAGAAGAGAAAATAGCACTTGCATCTCTCTCGTTTGAAGAAGAAGTGGGAAATAATCCCATCTAGGCATAAGAATATGTTATAAGGGTTTTCAGTCCAAGATGATAAATGGGGCTGGAAAGTGACTGTAGAAGTACTCGTTGCAGACCTACTTGCTTGGTACAAAGAAAACCGTTTGCCAGGATCCCATGGGAGGAGGAGAGTAACCTTCATCCCTGGCTATTGATGAGCAAGAAGAAAGAGTATCTCTCAAAGCATCATGGTATAACTTAGGGGTGGCCAATGGTAAACCCATTCAGGAGTGGATGTACCTATGGTTGGGTGGAAACAAATACCCCTTTCAACAGTCGCTTCAATATTTCTGGTTTCTGATAAGTATTTTCATACTCTGTGTACTGAAACAAAAATGGTGATTGAATATATACATATGTTTATGACTAAGATCTGTATTGAATGATTATGGTAGAAATGTGTATTGATTTTCTGTGAACCAATGCTTTGAATGGTCTTCTGTTTACCTCATCCTAACAACTCATCTTAATAGCTAGAGATTTTGGAACGTGATCCCACAAGAGAGTTGGGGTGGGATTAACTGGAATTCCTAAGTCTTGTCGACCTCTCGAATCTACCTTCGCAATACAACCAAGTTCAAACTCGATGGAAGGAGGGTGCCTCCTTTAGACCTTTCACCTATCTGACCAAGGGCTCATGCCCATGTCCTTAACCAATTCATGGCTAAGAGATTAGTGCATAGCCCACGAGATTTTTCGGAGGACCCATATGACCAAGTTCTGGGAACCCTACTCTAGAGACGAAAGGAGCTAAGCTTTTCTGGCTTCAGAACTTTGGGAGTCTGGAGCTCCGAAATGTTACAATCTTACCATTTATAAACTGGTCGAAGGAAACTGGTGGTTACGGTTACCCACGAGTTTGATTGGCGCCTATTGGTTTCTCTAATCATGGCAAATAGACCTATCCCACCGTTAAATCATAATCCATGTACCAATCGTGAAGTAACGTGAACCGCATATCCAAGGGTATTGAGGAGTCCCCTTAGCCATTGGATCTATGTCGAGTTAAGTCTGACGAAGTCCTACTTCGAGAGAACAAAGATGTTATAGTACCAAACTCCCCAAATGTCGAAGTTATGAAGTGATGAGAACCGTGGATCTAAAGATTTTGTTGAGAACCCCTCTTACACTTCTGATCAACCAGCAGAGGGGACGACTTATGGTACTTCGGAAAATTCCTCCTTCAGGAGAGTGGAGCGGCCATAATGTCGAAATTCGCAAAGTTCAAAGCTGTGAAGTGACAAGGACTGTAGATCTGGGGACCCTTCAAGATCTCCCCTGACCGTTAGATCTAGACCATGGTCATGTTGGTGCTAACCAATCCAGGAGCAAGGATGTAGTCACACCATGGATCACCCAAATGTCGAAGTTACGAAGTAACGGAGACCGTAGATCCAGGGGTTACGTGGAAACACCTTGACCATGATATCAAAGGGTTTGGAAGACTATTAGTCTGGGGTGATGTGGCACGTTGACGTCACCTAGGGTGATGTGGAACCACATTTGGCGTACCACATGTCACCTAGATTCGTATGTTTCACAGACCCTATGTGCCCATTAAAATGTGACACGTGTCACCCACTGTAAGGGCCACGTGACATATATGCCTTTCTGCATGTCACCCTTGGCACCTACTTACTTGGTCCATTTAGTGGGTGGAGTGCTCAGGACCCACCTGTCCTTACCTCCATGTCTAGTACGTCACCGTGTGCGAGGTTCGACCCTTCAAGAGCTCGGTACTTTGGGACTCCGGAGGTTTGGGGTGTAGTATCAAGGATAGGCTGAAAGGCCCAAAGGTCAGGGACACACGGTGAGATTTTGGGCTCCTTCAGGAGTTCGAGAATTCGGGACTCTGAAAGATAGGCATGCAGAAAGGAGAAGGGATGTTTAGTGCCAAAGCACCAAACATCGAACTTCCCTCTAGCTCATGTGTTAAATGAAGACCATGTCCCACCATTGGATTGGACAGTCGATGGACCTCTCCCGTGGATGTAGGAACTTGGGGACGTTACCAATGAGGTGGAGCCATGTGGTCCATGTCTGATAATGCTTGAAGAACTTTGGGAGGCCATAACTTGCAATCCATAGCTCGGTTTTGAGTCTAGTAGTAGTCGTTAGAAAGCTACGGTTGAGTAGAAGAGAATGGAGATCTCAAAGAGATGATTTGAGACGACTAAAGTAATCGAAATTTTGATTCCCCATCCCTAGAAAGGGTACTTAGGGGTCGGGTGTGTTACAATTTTCTTGAATATATGGTTTTTGATCATTTTATGTGCTTAATATCTTAGGATGCAACACCTAGAAAAATCTCAACACAAGCCTATAGACAAATGTCAATTCTAACTAACACAAAGAGGGCCTAATATGGAGGTGTAATATTGGTGAAGAGAATTAGTATTTTGCAACAAATCAAGACTACACAAGATATAAGATATAGATACACCAATAAAAAAATAAACACATCATGTAGCCTCATACAAATAATATCCATCAATAACATATCTCTTGTTAATTTAAAAATAACATCGTATCCCAATACTATTATTTTTTTAATCCCACAACCATGATTAAGCAATGAATATGTTCCCTAATCCCATGTATTTGAGGATGAGAACTAAATAGACACATTACAGGTATAACACTCTCAAGATCACTTCACGAAAATAAAAATAAAATCATTTCTTGTTATTGGAACTAAAAATGAGTATGTTCTATAAACATGGATAAATATTTCACAAGGATCACCTTTTACCAAAGTTTTAGATCGACACTTATTGTAATTATGAGAGTACCCACCAAACTACATACATATTTAAATCTAATAATGAAAAATACTACGACATGATTGATTCATTTATTTCTTATTCCATTAATTGTCATGCCAATATGAGAAAATTGGTTTAATTTGCAAATTCTCCAAATAATTTTTAGAAACAACCCAAACCAAAATCACCGCGAGTCCAATAATTCAACACCATTAAAATATTAATATAATTAGTATTGAACTATCTATGATATTTTGGTCTACTTGACCATGATTGATCATATTAGACTATGGTTTGTCATGGTTGACTATGGTTGACAATGTTTGACCATGTTTGGTTATGTTTGACCATAGTTGTCTTTTGTTAGCTATGGTTGATTATGTGTGACTATGTTTGACTTCAGTAAACCATGGTCTGCTATGCCTGAATTTGGTTGACCATTATTTACTATGGTTGACTATGTTAAACTATTATTGACCATAGTTGAATTTAGTTTTCTATGTTTTACTATGGTTGACCATGTTAACTATGGATAACCATGTTGAGCATGGTTGACTATGGATGACATGGTTGTCCATGCTTTACTATGGTTATCTTTGGTTGGCTATGGTTGAACATGGTGGGACAAAATTGACCATGGTTAACTTTGGTTCACCTCAGTTGACTTTGGTTTACTATGGTTGACCTTGGTTGACTTTGGTTTACTATGGGTTCATTTTGGTTAAATTTCATTTACTATGGCTGACCATGTTCAACCAGGTTTGAGCATGGTTAAACATGGTTGATGTAGGTTGACTATGATTCACTTTGGCTGATCATGGCTACATATGGATAGCCATGGTTGACTAGGGTTGACCATGTTCATTATGTTTAACCATAGTTTACTATGGTAAGTTTCCATTGCCATGTTCATCATGGTTGACATATGTCGAATTTCTATGTTTCGCAATGATTGTGTCAAAATGTGACATCCATCAAGGATTATGTCACATTGCAACATTCCTCTAGGGTTATGTAGGACTTTGAAATTACCCAATGATTATGTTGCATTGTGATGTTCATATTCATTGTGTTATGTTGAATTTCTTCATTCCTCAATGATTACATCACATCTCAACATTCATTTAAGGTTATGTCACCTTGAGACATTCCTTAAGGGTTATGTTTCAATGCAATGTTCATGAATGGCGCTGATGCATCATGATATTCATCTTGGTTGGATTATATGGAATTGTTGTGTTCCTCAAAATTTATATCACATTATGATATTCATCAAGGGTTATGAAACATTTGTGATGTTCCTTAATGGTTACATCAGATTGTGGCATTCATCTTAGTGGACTTATGTTGAATTGCAATGTTTTTTAATGGTTTTGTTGCATTATGACGTTCATGTTCAAGATATGTGGTATTGAGATATTAATCAATGTAGCATTCAACATTTATCTTGGTCAATATTTATGTTCAATTGTTGTGTTCCTCAATGGTTATGTCGCAATGTGATGTTCCTCAAGGGTTAGGTTAGGTTGTGATGTTCCTCAATGGTTATTTCATATAGTGATGTTTATCATGGTTGACTTATGTGAACCATAGTTGTATTTAGTTGGTTATGGTTCACTATGGAGATGGTTCACTATGGTTTTATGGTTGAATTTTTCCACAACAGAACATTAGTCACGGGTTATGCTGGATTGCAACGTTGTGTTATGTTCATCACATTACAACGTTAGGTTAATTTTGTCACATTGTGACGTTGGATTATGTTTTTCACATTGTGACAATGGTTTATGTTTGTCACAACATGACATTCGCGAACGGTTATGTTGGATTTCATCACATTGTGACGTTCTTGGCGATTATGTTGGATTGGGACATCAAGGGTTAAGGTAGAATGTGATGCTCATCAAGGGTTATGCTGGATTGCAATGTTCATCAAGGGGTATGTTGGATTGTGATGTTTTTCAAGGGATTATGGATGACTTTCATCACATTGCAACATTTTTCAAGGGTTATGTCACATAACAATGCTCATTTTGGGTTATGATGGATTGTGATGTTTGACAATGATTATGTAGCATTGCAATGTTCATCTTCATTGTGTTACATCAATTGATACATTAATATATGGTTATGTCACCTTCTGACATTTCTTCAATCACATGGTGTGTAGCCAATTCACCTTTAGTCACATGGTGTGTAGCCATTACTCTTTTGTAGCCATTTCTCTTTTGTATCCATTTATCTTGTGTAGTCATGTCACATTCAGTCACATGGTGTGTATCCATTTCTCTTTTGCTTCATGTTCCACTCAATTTTATCCTAGTGGTGTATCTCAATACATGGGGTTCCCATAGATTTTTCTAGCTCTAGTGTGGTCAAATTTTAATATAGTATTGTAATGATACCTCTATCATATTTATATTATCTATGGTCATAATTGAATAGACAAATTTTGAAGCTAAGCTACAATATGTAGCTATTGTAATCATGATCCAAACACTTATTCAAAAGCACATGTTGTTTCAATATGTCATCATCATTCAATGCCTCGATGAAAATTCAAGTACTTCTTCAAAACTGATGTTAGTAAGAGTTAGCAGAGTTAGTGAAAGAAACCTATTAAGCATGTATAAAATCAACACATGTAAAATTAAGCATCCAAAAGTTTTACGTGTTTCAATTATCAAATATTTTTTAAAACATCTTACAATATGGATAACATATTGTTTTATAGTTAACCATAAATTGTTTATCTTTACAATATGGATGACATATTTTATATTTCATAATAAATCATTTATGTTTAGTATGTTTTTTTATTTCACCTTGTTCCTAATTCCATGTAGTTTTTTTTTAATAAAATAAGAGACTGGTATTTCTATTCAGAATATACAAAATTTACAGTCTGAGACCTCGGGAGGATGCCACAAAATTGGAAACCAGACCTCCCACCCCTGAACTTCTCAAAAATCATTCTAGAAAGGATTATAAAGATGTCACAGTTTCAGATCCTGGGGGTTGCCACTTAGTGGAAACAAGTCCAAAAAATACTAAGAACTATGACGGCCAAAACAAAATGGACAGTAAACTGAGTGTTTCATAAGGAGACACGGAAAAAAAAGGGAAACTTGGATCCCTACAAATCAGACTAAATTTCTAACTCTGAAGCTAACCATGGCCAAGAAGCCTACCTAGGGTCGTCATTGATGCTTGAGTGGACGGGGCTTCACACTCACTTTCCGGTCGATGCCTTGCACTTCTGCTAGATTCCAACCTCTCTTCATCCTCGTCCACCGCAATCGGGTTTGTTATATTGCTCGTTGTCTTCTTTCTTTCTTTGACTTCCTCCCTTTGTAATTATGTGGTGGATTTTTTCCTTTCCTAGAACCTAATGCCAAATTATTCTTTGCAGAAGAGTTCAAATTTGGCCTCTAGTACCCAAATTGTTGGGTGGGTGGCTTGTATCTCCACTTGTTGATGGACCAAGGCTTGGGCCACCATAGCTTTCATCATCTACTATACCTACGCCAGTCATAAGAACTTAATGTCCCTGGTGTAGGATTTCCCTGGGTCGGGGACCCATTCCTTTGTTGACTCTAGAATATATTCAATCATTGTACTCTTCCTTTTATTCTAGACTTTATCCTATACTTTACCCACTAATACTTTCTCCTCTGCTAAGCAGAGGTTTTGATATCTTTCCCTGGGCCCTCTAGCTACCCTGGCCACTCGAAAATTGATCAAAGGAGGGGTTCTTTCCAGGAGACTCCCTCCTCCTTTCCTCAATTGCAATGGTATGGACCCCAGAGGAATCAACTTTTCTCCAGCCATGGCTGTACGACGCCCAACTTCCATATTTCCAGACTTATCCTGAGTCGCTCTCGAAGCTAGCCTTCTAAAATAATCCTTGAGGGGGGTGAGAGATTTTCTCTCCCTTAATATCTGGTTTAAACCAATCTCAAGGCTATGGCTCCACCCACACTCCTTCTCCCTACCGTTGAGTTGTTCCTGACCATAACAATGTATCCAAATCTATAACTCAAAATGGCTTTGGTATGGAATTTCATCTGCCTAGAGATTGAAGATCCTCCTCTTCTTATTTCCAGGGTTATTGTCCTGCATGTATTTGGCCCTGTACTTTCTCCCTTTACTTTCATTATCTCCCCTACTACACCAGATCCTACGGGGTCTCGTTTGAAACCCTCTTCCCATAATTTATCCTGGAGTGGATGGGTATAGCTTAATAGATATTCCCCCATCGATCATCTTCACGTTCCATATGGGGTTATTATGTCACCTTTTCATAAATGCCTTCCTTTTTTTCCCATGACAGTAGGTGGGGTTCCAGACCTCTCCACCCATTTTCGAAAAGAATTGTGTTTGAATATCCATGTGGATCATGGTTACACCTGGGTTTCTGAAAACCCAATCAGGGCATGTCCAACTCCATTTTTCCTATCAATTTGTTGGGCGTTGATATGGTTAAGGTGTGTGAGGTTATCCCTAAATTCTCTTGTACCGATGTCTCTCCAATTCCATTGGAACTCCCTTTGGGCCTGATCCACCGCCATGTTTTCTAGGAAGTCAACGACTGCATTGGCCCAGTGCTGACATGGATTGGGATAATCGTCAATGTGCCTCAGATTGTCATTGCCACCTCTGCAATCCTAGATGAAAATATCCAATGCTTTGAGACTTTGTCTGGCGGGGCTCCATTAATGATTTTTGCTAGTGCCAAAACCAACAATTTGGAATCACCTTCAACTATGATCATTGTGTATAACTAAACCTTTTCCCATTGCAATCCTTCTAATAATCTCTCCATTTCCACCCCATTGTTGGTCGTATGTCCCAGAAAGAATATGTACAGGTTTACTATCTCTCCATGGGAGTCCCTAAAGATTCCTCCATCCCCTCCCAATCATGAGTTCCCCTTGGATGCCCTGTCAAAATTTAGTTTCAAGAATCCCTGAGGGGTGGGCTCCCAAGCCATTGCGCCCATATGACACATATTTGGGTTGTTTGATGAAGGGATCTACAACTTTCCTTCTCTAGGGCTCCAAATGGCTAACAAATATTTCTCATTCCTTGAAGCAGTGAGGTCTTCTCTTTTCCAAGGGATTTGGGTGATAGTCTCCCGAATGTTGTTTATGATTCATCACCATAGAAAGTCTAGAGATGAAACCTGGTTTTTGAATATTCTCCTATTCCTGGTATTCCAGATACTCCAAAGGAGGAGGCCTGGAAAGAGCACCCATGAACAGTTTAGAATTGGATTATGGTATGGGTTTATTCTCCAGTCTTCAATTGTCTGCGTGATGTATTATCTATTTCGGTCTGAGATTATGAAGAGTGGAACCCCTCTATCCCATAACTATGAAGTTGTTAAGGGGTCCTAAATCCCTTTAACTCAACAGTAGGAACCAAACCCGCCACCGAGCCCCAATTATACTTTGCAACGTTTAATGGTGTAATGGTTCTTGAGATCTTGCGATCCAACCAAAAAATCAATGGGATTTACGTAGTGATTGGTAGGACATCTTCTTGTGAAAACTCCTCCTTCTGTTCGAACGTTCTCTTTTTGTATTTTCTCTTATAGATGGGATCGTTAGAAGATAAACGCTAGTATATTAAACCAGCTGGGTAACAAAGGGAAAATAACTTAACGACTAAAGAAGTCTGAGTTTAGGATAACCCCTTTGCTCAAGCATGCAGAAAGTGATTATTACACCTACAACAAGCCTAGTACTAATACATTAACCCGCTGGTGTTCCAATTACTGACTGAGATATGATTATCAGGAGAAAAACATACATACAATAAACGATGGAAAGAAAAATAGTTTCCTTAACTCTAATCATCAATCACATATTAACACAATGATTTACTTTTTCATCATTAAAGAAAAGAACTATAAAAATATTGAATCAGATAACTTATCAACATATTTAGAGGCTCTTACTCATTACAACATCCATTCATTACATAAAATCAGAAATAATTCTTCTTCAGATCCATTCACACACGCTTTTGATGAAAAACACAAACTTGTCTTTGGTCCTAAATAAGACTTCTCAATCAAGGTAGCTCCGAAATAGTTCTTTACAAATCCAAAAAAGAGGGTCTTTGCGACAACCATCGATCTTTTCTAATAGGTTGATCTTCTTATTTATAACATATAATTAACTAATAATAACTATCAAAGTGTAGCTAAGTAAAACAAAAAATCACCACATGGTGCTTTCATCGCTCAGTCTTCCAAAGTCATCCAATGGTTTCACTTGAGTGGATGACTCTTATCATAGTTTGACCATTGGACTAAGAGATCCTCACATGTGTTGTTGTACGGGAACCTGTGTTGATCCATTGGGGCCGAAAGGATGTCCTTGACCTCTACTGCCCAAACCCAATATTTGACTATTTTAGAACTTAACTGTTGTATCACTGTCTGAGCCTTGATCGGGTGCTCCATGAACTAATACACTTTCCCTGGCACCATGTTCTCTACTTTTTTTATCTCTGCAGCCCATGATGAGTGTTGTTCGACATGTAATTTAACTATGTCGTGCAAGTTGACAAAGTCATCGAGTGTGTTGAATTTTGGAAGGTCGATGTCTCTCATCGCTCGGTTGACCTTGGTCCAACTCTTTTCGCACTCAAACCACTTCTCTTGGATTTCCCGATGAGGTTCTTGGGCCATTCTCACTCATTATTCATCCGAATTATTTATGCAGACGACGCTACTATCCCTGAGTACCTGAATGTCATTCTCTTTGGCGTCTCGACCCTGCTGAACGACGTTGATGTAGTCAATCCTCTCCACAGATTGGTGTGATTTCCCATACCACCTCTCCATATCTTTACAAGTTTCCAACACCATGAGGGTGTCTTCTTGGTAATCGACTATTCTTGCAGTGAACAGGTGCCGCTCGTTTGCAAATTTGTCGTAGGTGTCTTGAAATTCAATTCTCAAGAACACTAAGGCCTGTGTGGAGTCTTGGTAATATTTTTTCAAATGGCGTAGATGTTCCAACTCCTTCAGCACAAAATCCATATCGTCTTCATCCCTTTTCACTCTGTCCAGGGTGGCATCTGTGATTTCCATCCCTGCACTGATGAGCTCAAATGTCTTGGCATGATCTGTGTTAATTAACTTTTCCTCTCTGGTGATGAGGATGTAGCGATCTAGAGTAATCCTCCTCTTCTTGGTGGTTTTCTTCATGATATATTTCCTTTTATGGTCATAGGAGATAGAATGTATATCAACAACTTCATCCATGGGTTCATGGATTTGTTGATCTCCCCAGGTAAGCATATTTCCCAAGCTCCCGATGATGTATATTTGTTCAAGACTAGATTCTTGAACCTCCTCCATGTGTTCTGAAGGACTGACCTCTGGTTGTTTTTCATTGGGAGGTTGATTACCAGTTGAAATTGAAGCATCATGGGTAGACTTGGTACTTACTTGATAATCGACTGTTGAGATGCCCATTTTCTGTTGTGGAGCTTCTTCCTTTTGCTTGCCTAACCCTGGCTCGTCCGTTGGACTATCCAATTGAGTTTTTGGTACATCGAGAAGTTCAGTGTCTTCGACACTTTCGACCTCCTGGTATTTCTGTGGATGGAACCGAATTTGAGTGTTAGAAGTTGGAGAAGATGCCTTCTCGGTCTCCTTTTCCCTTGTGATCTGCACAGGAGTCACCAGGGACACCTCAGAACTTTCTTCATCATCATAGATGTTTATCAATTCGCGTAGGGGGTTTGGTGTACTTTCTCTCCCTAATATTATTACTATATCTAGCTTATATGAAATGTCCCCCAGTTACCTATCCTGTGGCATTATAACTTTAGGTTTATCTAACCCGATGATTTCGTCAATTTGTATTAGCTCAAGGCCGCTTGGGCCTACCCGACTTTCATCTGGGTTGTTGGCAGGGGCCCTAGTCATTCCTACAAGGTCCAGGTCATCCTGGAATTGATCAATTACTCATTGTTCCTATTATATCCTGAGAAATCCCCTTTCACGTGCATTTGGTGTCATAGGAAATCCTTTGTTCTGTTTCGGAGCCACCAGGGGAACCTCTGTTGCTTCTGTCACTCTAATTTCTTCCCTGTCTCTGAGGGCCTATTGAGCCAATTTATCTATGGTTATCGCCTGTTCATCCAGGCTCATGGCCCTGAACCTGGTCATTTTGGGTTCGACCATCCTTGCTACCACCTCGTCCCAGTCTTAGACATTTTTCGTGAAGACTTCATATTCAAATTTGTCGTGGGTGTATAGCCAGCAGGATGACAATTGTGAAGCGTGTTGCAAGACCAGGCCCTCTGGATCATGCTTGCAGAATCGACTTGTCTGTAATATGAGCTTGAGTTGGATTAACCCTTCTTGTTTGGCTTGAACGATATCCTTAACCAAGTAGAAACCTACATGGAAACCATAGGGTATGAACGCCCGCTTCTTGTCCTTGACCAGGGTGGCGTTGTAGCCTTGCAAGATGGTTTGATAACATATTTATCCTACTACAAGTTGGTCTGGGACATGAGATGGTAGGAGATGTGGCGCTCTAGTGGCCCCAATCACCCTGTTGTAGGTTTCTCTTTCGTCCAAGTACCAGTGTCCTACCTTTGATATAATTTTCTTGGTCGCAGTTGATAGTCTCGGGCATTCCTTCTTAAAAATAATAAAATAAATTTGCATAATGAATTCATCACAGATGAGGGAGTAAGATTTTTTATACCTTTTTTCCCATATCACGTTGAAGTAGATGTGGACCGGGATATCTGCAACATGCTAACCCAGATTCATGTCGATGAATATGTTTCTGGCGCACATGATATCGAGAAAATATGAAGCCATGTAGAAAGATGGCATCTCTCATTCCTTCGTCGTCTGAGCCTGTTGTATACAAATGCTCATTTTTTTTATAAATTATCGTTCTCCAGTTGAAACCGCTCCCAGAGATCACCATTGTGTAAGCCAAGGGAATCCACACCTCTGAAAATCTGGAGCAGTCCTTCTCTCCATATAATCGACACATGAGAGCTATCAAATAGATGTATGGATCCCTTAAATTGTTCGTCCCATACCAGCCAGTGCTCCAGTTGGTGTACTTATTTTCCTCCCTCCACCATGAGGCCATCACTTGGCTAGTGTCGTGGTGGTCATAGAACTTCACCATGAAGTCTGTGTTCAACCACTCCTTAGGATATCTAAGCTTGTAGTATTTCTGAACTTCCACCGGTAAGAACACCCTGACACACCCACCATTGTCATCATTGATTAAACATTTATGTGTGTCTGTGTGGTCGATGAGCCACTTCAAGACTTCAATACAGAGAAAAATAGGGGTTCCACTTGCCACCATATGCAGGTACGATCCTCAGATGTTCATGAACACCTTATTGTCGAGCGCTCTTACATCTAGATCACTGTGTGGGACATATTTCCGGTATTCCTCCCGAATGATATTACTAAAGAGTTATCCCCAATGTGGGAGCGCCATCTTGGACCCTGTGGTTTCCTCTGTATCTCTAAAGGTCGGAGGCTGAATGAAAACCTTCTTCATTGCTCTCTTAATCATAGGTTCCATCCTCAGAGTGTATTCTAATTGTTTTGCAGCCCCTGGATAAAAACCTTTTCCTACCTCTGGTTCTTTCATCTTTGGTGCCCTCAACGATCTTCTGGTGGTTGGATTTCTTAGTGGCATTGTTCCTACAACTTAAAATAAAATTTTATAGACTATGTAAAGAAAAAAAATGGA
>SNQJ01S0035216.1:31336-55493 GCA_010110895.2 Picea sitchensis
TTGCTAAAACTTGGTTATTTTGATACTCATGGGATCTCTACAGCCTTCAGATTACTCGTCTTGCTTCTTCGGATGCTCTGAAATTTCCTCGTGCGCAGAATGATTTTGTTTACAACGGATCAAAAGAATTTAAATAGGGAAGAACTTACTGTGTCGCATCATCCATTCATTTCGAGTGATGAGTGAGATTTTAACAAATCTGTCGTCGAATCTCTAAAACTTAAATTCATCGTGGGTTGATGACAGAGGTGCATGTGGTGATGTGGTCTATTGTTGATTTTAAATGGTTGTTTTTATTGGACCATGAGGTAGAAACTAATGTGGGATTTGATATTAATTATCTCCTTAAATGCTCAAAATCCGATTGTATCTAACGCTAAAATGTCCCATCGTGTCACTCTCTCAGTGGGTGGATTGGGGATCAAGGATGTGATATGAAAATCTTCGTTTATGTCCTTCTGCAAAACCTCTGACGCTGATTAATTTCACCATACAATGCTTCTGTGGAAAAGTTGACTCAAAGGTGTGACTCGGACCTATGAAACCAAGAATGACTCGGGGTAAAACTAGACCGTACGATTCTCCAATCAGGTAAAGACACGTGGCGTTGAAGACCGGTGACCTAATTCTCATGTATTAATCAGAGTCAAGACTTTCCTTAAGTTATTTTTTCTAAAACAAACCTTATCTTGCCAATACCGAAAAGGTATCCAGGGTTGGCGATCAATAACAAACCTATCAAGTGATTTCTTCGGATTAGCTTCCTCGAAAAAGTCTCAATGCCAAAAACACATTGGGTATTGGTGACTGGGAATATCTTTTAGCACGGTCATAATGTTTGTTGCGATCCTTTTAGGCTTTCCCTGATTCCGATAAGTGAATCGAGCATCAGTTATCAACGATATCCTTTCTTTCTTTGTGAGCATCTATTCCCCTCATCTTTTACCAATGTAGAAGGGGAATCAACTATCAATTTTATATTTATGCAAGACTTGTCACAAAATAAAAACTTCCTTTTGCCAATACCGATGAAGATCGATGCTCAACGACTGAGGTTTCCTGAGTAGTTATTTTCCTTCTTTGAATTCCTTCCAATGTCGAATCTGAGTGCGTCGGGTGAAGTGTTTTGGCTGTTGATTCTTTATTCAGGTGTTGAGGCCTTTTAAGTCATGGGGTTTCATAAGTTCAAACAAACATGAATAGCTGATGAGAGTCATGATAATAATAAAAGAAAAAACATTTCTCAAAATGAAGTCGAATCAGATAGTGCAAAGATCAAGTGGTACCCAAAAAAGTAAAAATTTGACATAGGATTTTTTAGGGTGTGTTGAGTGCTAAACAAATGGCGACTTACTGGGAGAAAGAATAATCTCTGTTCCTACCTTGGGCTTGGCTGATGCAGAAGTTGGTTAAGAACGTAACTGGTTATTTTATCAGAGCCTTTTTTATCATTGCATTTGAAATTCCCTGGTTGGTGCATTTGGGCCTGCCTGTGGGGTTTTCAACCTTTATTCCACTTTTGTTTCCTGCAACCCTGACTCATGCCCCTTTTGAAAATATTATAGTAAATCATTCACTGACACTAGTCCCTTTAGTTACCCTTATTCACTTTCTACGGTGTTGCTATGCTTCTAGCAAGCGTCCATAGCCCTAGCAGAGTCACCCTGATGTCACAGACCTTTCTCCTCTGCCAGCGAATGTCCATAGCCCTGACAGAGTTATCTACATACCCTCTCCTATTTTGCGCTCATTTGATATAGTTGATTTTATTTCGGCAGAATTCCCTGAGCAAGTGGGAGAGGAGGACGTATGTTATTTGTAAAACATGAGATGGTTAAGGTGAAATTTTGCTAGCTCTGTCTCTGAGGTACATGTAGTCCTTTCCAACTGACCATATTTCCCTTAAGGTTTTACCAAACCACCAGGTAGATACTTCATTGATTTTCTAAGGTTTTTCCTCTGCGCAGGTTAGATAGAGAACCCCTTAAAACAACTGCAGGTCCCCTTAGCGCTTCTTGTGTTGTGTGTGAGTGATAAGTTAGGAACATAGTTCGTCATATTGCGTGGATTGACGTCAACCAATGTATTTCTAAACAAACTCTTCAAAAGCACAGAAGTACTATAGCAAGAAACAAAAACAAAAATGCATTTGGCTACAAAACATCGTGAAAATACACACATTTTTTTTTNTATTGTTTTAGGGCTTGTCCATTCACCGGTAGGGCGTCAGGTTCCCCCCTTAGATTCTGAAACCTATACATTCCTACCCCAATCTTGTTAGCCACCTAGAAAGTTCTGAGCCATAGATTCTGAAACTTAGAATGTTTTTGCTTTAGGCTCATTTGCTCTGTCCCATTTTAGGACTAAGTCTCCCACTTCAAAACTCTTCTCTTTAGCCTTATGTTTATCAAACCACCTTTTCACTATCTGTTGATGATCTATGAAATTTGATTTTTCTTTCTCCCTTTCTTCTTCCATCATGAGGAGCGTATCAATTCTTTGTTGTATGAATGATGAGGGTTTTCCTCTCAAATCCTGAGCAAGTTGAAGAGATGGAAGATATAACTCATTTGGGAGAATTTCTTCCTGCCCGTTGTTATTGGATAAATCGATGAATGCGGATATAACCTGATCTCCCTAGATCCACCTAGATCCAGAACAAAATGAGACAGGACATGACACTTTCCCTAAGCTCTAATCATTGAATTTACTATCAGATAAGAGATGAATGACATACCTTTGAATATTTCCTCCTTATGTCTTTGTTGTCCCTACTTCGCTATGGTTCTATTGTGATATCGATCCTACAATGAAACAAACCAACCAAAGTGAAAGAAACAATAATATGTTCAATGAAAAATTATACATGTGATCAAGGAGTCATGTAATAAAATGAGAATGATTTTATGGGAAAGAAACATGCCACTGTATTATATTAAGTGAAAGTGGAAGATACAACCAAACAACCTTGATGTTTCAAGGTTCCCTTTCGGTGGCCCTTTGCTCCAACAAACAAACTTGCTCCAAACTTGCATGAAGAGGATCCACAATAACTTGATAGAAAAATGAATACCTCAAGCATCAATTGAGATAGAATCCCTCACACAATTCTCAGCCTATTCCTTCATTAATTCCTTGCTTTCTTTCTTGGTTAACATTTTCCATGAGAAATCTATCATTATATAGGATAAAGAGAGATGGTTAAAGAGATTAGGTTGATCCCACCAAATCAGATAAGCGAGTAGGATCCAAACCATACGAATGCCACCTCATATTCTAGAAGAACCCTTCTACAACTTTCATGAACTTCAACCTTTTCTAGGTCTTTCAACACCGTCGCACCCTGGCTATAGTGCAGCCTGCAGAAACGTTGCAAGCCAGTTTCATGACAGCCTGCAACGATCAGGAATTTCTGCATTGTACCTTATGGTTGGCCTGCGGCAGACTTCTAAAAACAAGTTTTGTAGAAGAGGGACCTAGTCACTTTTCTCATGAAGAAAGGTTCTTTTGGAAGCTTGAACACATGTTGTAGAAACATCACCAGGGTGACTAAAATAATGTGTAACACCCGTATACTAGAAAGTATGGGGAATTCCCAATAGATTCCTTGGGTGTNTATGAAGTGAAATATGCCAATTCCTCTAGTTGTCTGCAAGTGTTTTTTTTAATATCCTCACTAGGTTATTATTGGTTGATTCTGCCATCTCGTTCCCCTGTGGATAATAGTTTGCAAAGTATCTGACTATGATTCCTTTGTCTAGAGAAAAAATTGTTAATAGGGTGGAAGAAAAGTAAGCGATGTTAACAAAAACAAGGACATAAGGAATACTAAACCTTGTGATCAGTTGTTGTTCTATGAATTGGATCACCACCTTCTCATTTACATGAGTCAAAGGGATGGCCTCTACCCATTTCGTGAAATAATTTGTGGTGGTTAGTATGTATCTATGTTGTTTTGAAGAACTCAGTGTAATTTCCCCTATGATATCTATCCCCCATTGCTTGAATGGTCTTGAAACAACCATCGGTTGGAGTGGGATAGCTGCTCTCTTCTCCCTCCCCGCGCTTATTTGACAAGTCTTACAGTTTCTAGCTTATGTGTGAGGGTCCTTGAATAGAGTAGGCCAATAATAGCCAACTCTCAGTATTTTATGAGTAGTGGTGTTTCCTAGGAAATATCCACTTGCAGGACCATCATGGAGCTCCTTTAGAACTTTTTATGCATCATCATGTTTGAGACATCTTAAAAGTACCCCATCATAATTAACATGGAAGAGCAATGAATTTATGAGGCGATATTGTGTGGATTTTAACCCGAGGGCTCTCCTTTCCCTAGGTTTTAGGTTTTCTGGGCAAGTCCCATGATGCAAGAGATAAGTCAGTTTCTCGTACCAAGACTCTTGCCCTGGGGAGACGTATGAAGCCTCACCACACCATAATGCCAATTCATTCTCCCATCCGGGGTCTTCATTTACTTGGTCTTGGCCTTCAACTACCAGTTTGCATAGCCCTTGTCCCTTAAACATTTTACCAGGTTTTATATCTAGATCAAATTATTGGACTATTGACATCCATATTCCTCTTCTTTTCCCCATCTCTTGTTGAGTGAATAGGGATCATACTGCAAGGTGAGGCACGATGACTTTGGTATGGTTCTTAAGGATGTAAGACCTGAAGTGTTTCAACACTTTGTATACAACATAAGCATGTTTCACTATAGTAGGGTAATTTAGTTCGTCCCCTTGGATATTAGTTCTCATGAATGATATCGGGGCCTCATTGTTGTCATCATCCTTCTGAGTCAATACTGCAACTAGTGATTGGTTTGAGGAAAAAGTGTAGAGAAAGAAATCTTTGCTGAAGTCGGGACTCTATAACATTGGAGCCTGAGATATTGCAGTATTAATATTATTGAAATCCCTCTTTTGTTCATCATCCCACTTAAATTGAACTTCTTTATGAATCATTTTTTGTAAGGGTTTGATAGTTTCAACGAAATGGGGGGTAAATTTTCTTACAAAATTGATTTTCCGGAAGAGCGATTACATAGCCTTTTTGTTGTGAGGTAATGGAAGCTGAGCTATAGCCTTAATCATTTATGGGTCTATAAAAATCCCTTCTTGAGATATAATATGACCTAGCAATTTACCTTCATCGACACCAAAGATATCTTTCTTAGGGTTTAAGGAGATACCATATTTCCTACATCTTTCGAAAATCTGGGTTAAGAGTTGGATGTGATCTTCTATGTTCTTCAAATACACAGTCACATAATCCAAATAGACTACTACACACTTGTTGATTAGTCCCTGAAATTCCATGTCGATGGCCCTTTGGAAGGTTGCTCCTGAATTGATTAACCCAAAGGGAATGCATTTATAAGTGAAGGTTCCCCACTTGGTTAGGAAGGTAGTTTTGAAGAGGTCTTCTTCTGAAACTAGAACCTAGTTGTAACCTGAGAAACCGTCTAGCAGGGAGAAAATCTCAGAGCCAGACACAGTCTGCAAGAGTTACTCCATTGGTGGCACTAGGTAGTTGTCCTTTTCTGAAGCTCTGTTGAGGTTTTTGAAATCTATGCATAGGAGGATCTCCCTAGACTTTTTCCTCATAGGAACCAAATTTGCTAGCCATGCAAAGTGTCTAACTTGGAAAATAATATTGGCATCTAGTAGTTTCTTTAACTCCCGACACATGAGAGGCTCCAGGGATGGGTGGTATTTCCGGAGCTTCTATTGGAAGGGTTTTACTTCATAATTTAACGGGATACTGTGTTGAATGATACAAGTATCATAAGTTTTCAAATCTCGGTAGAACCATGCAAAAACATCTTGATACTGTCTGAAAAGTTTGAGATAGGCCTTCCTTTCCTCTTTAGATATTGTCTTGCCGAGATTTATATTTTTGGGGTTTTCTGAGGTTCCTAAATTTATAGTTCCGTGCATGAGACAAGAACTCCCTGTCTTTACGTTATTTGACCCTTTAAATCTTTCCCTTAGGTCAAAAAGGTTTTCTAAATTGGCTATTCCCTTCGATATCATGTGAGACATTGGTTTGTCAGTTAGTTGATCTGTCTGGGGATCGGTTTCTGTTGATTTCTCCTGGAATACTTCATCGTCAATATCCAAGTCTTTAAAATTATCCTAATTGCTCAAAATTTTTATGATTTGTTCATCTCCTTCAAAGACCTTCCAGTTAGAAATATTGTTGGGCACCGACGGTTTGTAGAGTAGTTCCACAGTGAACTGGGAGGCTTCATAATATTCTAGAGGTGTTAGCCTTGAGGCAGTGGTGGCCAAAGAATCAACAAGAATGTTCTTTGTTATGGGGATCGCTGTAATGTTGAAGGCTTCAAAATGTTCTATTAGCCTATGCACTTCCTGTTGGTAATTCCTCACGTGTGGAGAGTTGCAATGTATAGTTTTCCTTACTTGTCTAACAGTGATTTCAGAATCTTCGAAAACCTTCAATTCTTTGATGTTCAAGTCTATGTATTTCTTTAGCTCGTGTACTAGAGTTTCATACTCCGAGGTATTGTTGGTGCATTCGAATTCTAGTCTACAAGACATGAAATGTCATTTACCCTTTGTATCAATGAGGATGCACCCTGCCCTTGACCCTTCTTGCGATTTAGATCCATCCAAGTATAAGGTCCAAACTTGTGGTTAAAACCTATCAACTACCTCTTTCTTGTCACTTTCCTCCTCTCCTCGTGTTTGTTCTGTGATTTCTAATGCAAGTTCTTGATAGAACAGGGTTTCCTCTGCCGTCGTCGGCAATTTCTCTTGAAAAATCATTTCAGAGTTTTGAGTAAGAGGGACATCAGATGAGAAGGGGGAGCAATTCCCGAAATCAGAGTCACATGAAGAATTTCCTAGCACGGGGATATCTACCGATGAGGGTTCATTAAAGGTTTCTAAGTCTGTGACAATATGTTTTAGATATATTTCCCTATTGGTCCTGATCATATTCGAGTGTCCTTTTAATGGAAGCCAGAGGTGAGCCCAGTGTCTACTAAAGTATCTGTTTAACTTCTTGGACCAATATTGACTCAATAACAATCCATAATCTTCTGGGATATATACTACAATGATGTCAATTACCTGCATAAATTTAGGGTGTGTCGCTATTCTGATCATTACATCTTTGATTTCTCCCATGACCTTCACCTGGGTTTTGTCTAGCTATATCACATGTTTATCGCTTTTGAGAGGGACTGTGTTTAATTTTTTGCAAATAGACAATGGAATGACATTGGAGGATGCTCCTGAGTCAACCAAATAATTATGGAGGTTTTTGTTGAAGACTTCAAACATCAAAAGGAACAATGGGAAAAAAGGTTTTCCCTTCTTATCCTCAGAGCATGCGTTCACAATTGGTTTATTTCTTAGATGTGTGGGAGTTATATTTCCTCCTTGGTCAATGCTTGTTCTAGGATTTTCTACTGATTTCAATGCTTGTAACAAAAAGTCCTTTTGCTGAGGGATTCTACATATGTCCATGACCGATATATTTGCCTTCAAATTTTTCAAGTTTTCTACTATGTTGTAGTCTAGCTTGGGAGATTCTCATGTATGGATGTTTATAGGGTTTTTTCAGGGAGAAAAAGGTTCTTTTGGGTGATCGGGAGCTAGTTTTCCTCCCGAAGTTTGGGTTGTAGTAGGGTCGTTTGAGACAATTTGACCCCTACTTCGTGTTTGCACAACAAAGACTTCTCCAAGTGGTTCTTGAACCTCAAAAGGTTCATCGGAATGCATAAATAGGATAGGGGCCCATATCAACACGGTTGTTTCTTCTGGTGGATGAACTTCTTCTTGATCGACAATATTCATAGTTGAGCCGCTTGATTGTTTGGTTAGGAAAACTTTATATAGAAACTGGTTGGCCATCAAATTCATGGCATGCACTGATGCAGGAGCATCTCCCACATCAAGCGAGCCAGCGCGGAAAGCGGAAGACAGCTGGACAAGCCAGCCAACATTTTTGAATATTTTCCTTGAAGTTGATGCGCCAAACATTAAATGTAATAATTTAATGAGGCACACTTGTACATTGTAAATGGACCTTGAGCGGATTTCTCTCGTCCTTAGGTAGATGGAGTCATTTAAGATAGTTAATGTAAAGTAGATAGAGTATTTAATTCTAGATTTGATAGTTTTAGAGTGCAAGAGGGAAACGGGAGATAGGCACCCTCATTATGCATTTGTATTATCAAGGAAGGAAGAGAAAGAGTATGCAGAGAGCTGTGTACAGAACACCCATGTACTTATATTTGAATTAATAGAAGAAGCTTTGATTCAAATTCATGGTTATGTGTATGTTCTCTGTGTATTGATGTTGTGATCATGAGTGTTTGCTTTCCTGTTATACATTTGCTTTATATGCTGTGTATATGATTTCATGTTTGAATTGAAGTCTGAGAGGAAGAGAGAATGAGTTTCAAATGTTTCTCTGTTTGAGCAAGGATTCATGCAAGGAGTGCAGTTGAAGTCGTCCGCAAGGAGTGCGTTGACAGAAGGCTCAAATAGTTAACTTTTGTTCTCATTCGCCCAAGAGTGAAAGTGGGTTACAGGAGCCGTGCAAGGACTACGTAGGCTAAGATAAGTCTCAGAGTTGCGATTTTGAGTGAGAGTATTGAAAGACTGTTGCTGCAGGTGTGCGCAGAGTCGAAGATTTCAACACTTAGACGTTGTTGAAGGTTTTCCGCAAGGAGTGCGTGCAAGAAGTTTCTTGAAAGACTTGAAGTCGTGGGAAAGCTCAGGATAGGGAAGCTTTGAATTTGCTGAAAGATAGTGTAGGAAAGTTGTCATTGAAGGTTGGAAAGAAGTGTCACAGGTTTGTGAGCAAGTGGACGAGTTCGGTAGAAGAACACTTTGTCACTTCGTGGATTGCACAAAGGAGAAACGGACGGTCGGAAATTCTCCGAGTAGATTTCGCGATATTTTGTGGATCGTTAGATCTTGTGGAGGTGCAAGGGAGATACTGCAGGTATTCTCAAAGGGTGGAAAGCTCAGGATAGATAGAGCCGTTGATCCAATCCATCCAGGGCGTTGGGTTATTTGCAAAATATCCTATCGGGATTTCATGAGGAAAGAGTCGAAGATTTGGCAACAGGAATCGCGATATTGCGATACGCGATACCCCGACGGCTACGTAAATAGTGTGGGGCCACAGGAGTTGGTGACGTGGAAAGGTGGCACGAGTTATCAGGGTTTCGCAGCGAGAAGTCCCGAGCATTGGACATCAGGATTCGCAATCCCACGAAGCCCGAAGTCCCGACGGGGAGATGTGACCGTTGAAAAGTCAAACCGCGAGCTCATCGGAATTTCGGCACATCGGGACTCAGGAGTCGGAGAACCGAGTTCTTGATATCGGGAGTGGCGAAATCGTGATAGGAAAAGTTGCGATAGGAGAAGGGCGAGGTCAACGTGGATTTGTATCGGTGTTCGAGAATTCGTAAGACCAACACCCGACCACTGGTCTTTGAACTCACGAAGTCGCGAGTTCCAATTCCCTGATAAGTCAAGAAAGGGGGATCGCGCAAAGAGATCTGTGGGTGCAGATTTCCCGATAGGGAATTAGAAGGACCAGTTAGTGTTATTAGGGCTGAGGGAAGAGAAGATCATGTGAGTGGACGTGCCTGCGGGTGTGGATGCGTCAGTTTGGTTTCAGAGCCCAGAAAGATTCTTTTCTTTTTGTAGCAGAGAAGGGGGAGAATTCACCATGCCGCCAAGGAGAGATAGACAGTCACTCGATCCAGAGGATAGGGAGATGCCAAGAAGAAGAGGCAGGAAGGCGACAAATCCAGAAATGGAGAGACAGATGCGTGATCTCTGAGCCAAACTCGAAGACATGGAGACAGCGCAAAGATGCACAGCCAGTGCAGGGGATCTGAGTGATTCCGAAAGCAAACTCGAGACTGAACGTGAAGAGGAAGTTGCAGTCGAAGATGCATCAAACGAGCATCTGATCAAATCCATTGCAAGGATGGGTGCAAGAGAGAAAATGGACATTCCAGTTTACGAGGGAAACTTGGATGCAGAGGAGCTTCTAGACTGGATTAGAGCCCTAGACACCTACTTTGACTATGAATAAGTCGAAGAGGATAAGAAGGTCAAGCATGCTGTCACGAGACTGAAAGGACATGTAGCATTGTGGTGGGATGAACTACAAGCTGACAGACACTGCAAGGGCAAGCAAAAGATCAAGAGCTGGGATAGGATGATCGCGAAGATGAAGGCGAAATTCATCCCGAGATATTATCAAATTAATCTATTCAGGAGGATGCAGAAACTGAGACAGAAGTTGATGACAGTGAAAGAATACACTGAGGAATTCTACAGACTGAACATCAGAGCAGGTCATCAGGAGAGCGATGATGAGAAGGTTGCTAGATATCTGAATGGTCTGAGATATGACATTCAGGATGAATTCAGCATACTAACCATCCGAACGATGGAAGATGCTTATCAATTGGCTCTGAAATCTGAGGAGAAGCTGAGCTGAAAGCAAAGTCAAAGAGGCCGAGGAAGAAGTCAGCCCAGAGGCAAATCTGTTGCCCAGGATAAATTCCAAAATCCCAAGGAAGACTGGAAGAAACCTCAAACTCGAATTGAGAGAGGTGGAACCTCACAGCGAGGACAACAATGTGCTAAGTAGAGAGGACATCATAATGAGAAGAGAGGAGATTATGCTGATGGCAATACTTTTCCTCGTAGTAGAGGTAGAGGAAGAGGAAGAGGTGGAGTAATTACATGCTTCACATGTGGAAAGAATGGGCACAAGTCTTACGAGTGTCCAGATAAAAAGAAGGATGGAGGAGAAGCTCACATCACCGAGGCGCAAAGGCGAGATGTTGAGGCCGAAGACGCTGAAGGCGGAAGATCGCTTATGATGCGAAAAGCTCTTTTGACACCTGAGAAGGAGGCAGAGAGTTCAGTCCAGAGGAGCAGATTATTCCGGACTGCTTGCAAAACCAAGGACAGGGTGTGCAAGGTTATTGTAGATAGTGGAAGCACTGATAATCTCATTTCAACCGAGATGGTGGAAAAGCTGGGGTTGGAGACGATTGATCATCCAAGCCCGTACAGAATTTATTGGTTGCAGAAAGGACACCAGGTAACTGTTACTAAACAATGTTTAGTTGAATTCAAGATAGGTGGTTACAATGATAAGATTCTGTGTGATGTCATTCCTATGGATGTTTGTCATTTATTGCTGGGTAGACCATGGCAATATGACAAAAATGTGATTCATGATGGGAGAATGAACACATACACCGTGGAGAAGAATGGGAGGACACACATGTTGCTTCCGATTAAGGATAAGGAGGTGAAGCCAGAGGTAAGCAACACTGTACTTCTCATGAGTGGGAAGGAACTTCTTACAGAGGTTAAGAAGAAAGAAGAACCGCAATTCTTTGTGGTCAGGAAACCAAGGATTGTTCTGACTAGCATGAGGGTTGATGATTTACCAGAAGAGATTCAGGGACTACTAGAAGAGTTCGATAATATAGTCATGGACGAATTACCTCGTTCGTTTCCACCGATAAGAAGTGTGAGTCACCATATTGACCTCATACCAGGAGCTAGTTTTCCAAATAAAACCGCATACAGATTGACGCCGCAAGAGAATGACGAGGTTAAAAGATAGGTCCAGGATTTGTTGGACAAAGGATTGGTCAGGGAAAGATTGAGTCCATGTGTTGTTCCAACAGTACTCAGTCCGAAGAAATACGGAGGCTGGAGGATGTGTACCGACTCAAGGGCGATCAAAAAAATAACCATCAGGTACAGATTTCCATTGCCAAGGATGGACGATCTGATGGACTGCTTGAGCGGAGAAAAATATTTTTCCAAGATTGATTTGAAAAGCGGATATCACCAGATTTGCATGAGAGAAGGTGATGAATGGAAGACAACATTCAAAACCAATGAGGGATTGTATGAATGGCTAGTCATGCTGTTTGGCTTGACGAATGTGCCAAGTACCTTCATGAGGTTGATGAACGAAGTCCTGAGGGAGTTCATCGGGAAATTTGTCATCGTGTATTTGGATGACATACTGATTTATAGTAAATCAGTGGCAGAGCACTTAAAGCATTTGGCTATAGTGATGAAGAAGCTACAGCAGGAGAAGCTGTTGATAAACATGAAGAAATCTTCATTCATGAAGACGGAGCTCATTTATCTAGGATTTGTTATTTCGGCATATAAGTTGAGATTGGATCCAGAGAAGGTGGAAGTAATTAAGAATTGGCCATCACTGAAAAATGTATTTGAGGTGAGAAGTTTCCATGGATTGGCTAGTTTCTACCGAAAGTTCATTAAGAATTTCAGTGGAATTAGCACAGCAATGCTGGACACAGTGAAGAAGCGGCATAAATATTTTCACTGGACAGCAGAGGTCGAGAAGAGTTTCAACTTGTTGAAACAGAAGATCACGGAACAACCGGTTTTGGTGTTACCGGATTTTCGAAAAACATTTCAAGTGAAATGCGATGCAAACGGGTTTGCCATAGGAGTGGTCTTGAGTCAGGAGGACAGACCAATCGCATACTTCAGCGAGAAGCTGAATGAGGCGAAGGTGAAATACTCCACATACGACAAGGAATTTTATGCTATCATACAGGCACTGAAGAAGTGGAGGCATTACTTGATCCCGAAAGAGTTTGTTCTATATAGTGATAATCGGGCATTACAATTTGTGACTCAACAAGAGAAGTTGAATCAGAGACATGTAAAATGGGTAGAGTATATGAAAAAATTCACATTTGTGATTAAGCACATTTCTGGTACTGCTAACAAAGTGGCTGATGCTTTGAGCAGGAAGTGTTTACTGTTGCAGGAGTTCCGAGTCAAGACGTTGGGTTTTGATGATCTTAGGAACATGTACGCAGATGATCCAGATTTCAAGGAAGCGTATGAGGCAACTGAGAATCCAGTTCTCAGAGATAGGAGCCAATGGGCCGAGTATATGATCCAGGAAGGATTACTCATTAAGGGTAATCAACTGTGTATTCCGAAATGCTCCATGAGGGAGATTCTGTTAAAGGAGAAACACAGTGGAGGATTGGCCGGACATTTCAGTCATGATAAAACGTTCGCAAAGCTGAGCGAATCATACTTTTGGCCAGGGATGCGAGCAGAGGTAAAGAGATTTGTGGACAGATGTATAATTTGCCAGCATTCGAAGGGCAGAAGACAGAATTCACGTCTGTATCAACCATTACCCATACCCGAGAGGCCATGGGATGAAATTAGCATGGATTTCATATTGGGATTGCCAAGGACACAAAGAGGATTTGATTCAGTCTTTGTGGTAGTGGATAGGTTTTCCAAGATGGCAGATTTTATCCCATGTTAGAAAACCAGTGATGCGATGCACGTCGCAAATCTGTTTTTCAAAGAGGTCGATCGACTTCACGGCCTACCGAAAAGCATAGTTTCGGACAGAGACACGAAGTTTGTAGGAAATTTTTGGAGGACATTGTGGAAAAAGATAGGAACTACTTTGGCATTTAGTTCTTCTTATCATCCTCAGATGGATGGACAAACAAAGGTCGTGAACAGGAGTCTGGGAGACTTACTGAGAATCTTGGTGACAGAGCACCATAGAAGTTGGGACAATATATTGCCACAGGCAGAGTTTGCATACAATGACTCAGTGAACAGGAGCACAGGCAAGAGTCTGTTTCAGATTGTTTATGGCATGCAGCCGAGAGGAGTTTCTGAACTGATGGATTCAGAATAGACTGCGACTAGGAGCGCTAGTGCAGAAAAGTTCGCAGAGGCGATGAAGTAACTTCACAGCAAGGTGAAGCAGCGACTGCTGGATTCAAGTCAGGAATACAAACGCAGAGCAGATCAGCGGAAGAGACAACTTCAGTTCGAATTTGGTGACTTTATTCTCACACACTTGAGAAAGGAAAGGTTCCCGAGGGGAACATATAATAAGTTGAAAATGAAGAAAATCGGACCGTGTAGGGTCTTGAAGAAATTTGGGGAAAATGCTTATGAGATTGAGTTGCCGGATGGAATTGGAATATCTTCGATATTCAATATCTCAGATTTGTACCCATATAGAGATGGAGAAGCAGAGACTGGGACTAAGTAGCCAGTGATCCAGTGGAAAAAGCAGATGCCAGTTGCAGAGAAGTCGCAGATGGAGTGCATACTGGACAAGAGAGTAAGCAAAAGGACCAGGCGAAAGCAATACTTCGAGTATCTGGTCAAATGGAAGAACCATCCAAGTGAAGATGCCAGCTGGGAGAACGAAGCAGAGATACAGAAGCATGGATATACCATGCAGGAGCTCATGGAAAAGATCCCATGAAAATTTTCAAGCGAGGGAGTATGATGCAGGAGCATCTCCCATGTCAAGCGAGCTAGCGCGGAAAGCGGAAGACAGCTGGACAAGCCAACCAACATTTTTGAATATTTTTCTTGAAGTTGATGCGCCAAACTTTAAATGTAATAATTTAATAATGCGCACTTGTACATTGTAAATGGACCTTGAGCAGATTGCTCTCGTCCTTAGGTAGATGGATGCATTTAAGATAGTTAATGTAAAGTAGATAGAGTATTTAATTCTATATTTGATAGTTTTAGAGCGCAAGAGGGAAACGTGAGATAGACACCCTCATTGTGCATTTGTATTATCAAGGAAGGAAGAGCAAGAGTATGCAGAGAGTTGTGTAAAGAACACCCATGTACTTATATTTGAATTAATAGAAGAAGCTTTGATTCAAATTCATGGTTATGTGTCTGTTCTCTGTGTATTGATGTTGTGCTCATGAGTGTTTGCTTTCCTGTTATACATTTGCTTTATATGTTGTGTATATGATTTCATGTTTGAATTGAAGTCTGAGAGGAAGAGAGAATGAGTTTCAATTGTTTCTCTATTTGAGCAAGGATTCCTACAAGGAGTGCAGTTGAAGTCGTCCGCAAGGAGTGTGTTGATAGAAGGCTCAAATAGTTAACTTTTGTTCTCATTCGCCCAAGAGTGAAAGTGGGTTACAAGAGATGTGCAAGGACTGCGCAGGCTAAGATAAGTCTCAGAGTTGCGATTTTGAGTGAGAGTATTGAAAGACTGCTGCTGCAGGTGTGCGCAGAGTCGAAGATTTCAACACTTAGACGTTGTTGAAGGTTTGTCGCAAGGAGTGCGTGCAAGAAGTTTCTTGAAAGACTTGAAGTCGTGGGAAAGATCAGGATAGGGAAGCTTCGAATTTGTTGAAAGATAGAGCAAGAGAGTTGTCGTTGAAGATTGGAAAGAAGCGTTGTAGGTTTGTGAGCAAGTGGATGAGTTCGGTAGAAGAACACTTCGTCACTTCGTGGATTGCACAAGGGAGAAACGGACGGTCGAAAATTCTCCGAGTAGATTTCACGATATTCTGTGAATCATTAGATCTTGTGGAGGTGCAAGGGAGATACTGTAGGTATTCCCAAAGGGTGGAAAGCTCAGGACAGATAGAGCCGTTGATCCAAGCCAGCCAGGGCGTTGGGTTATCCGCGAAATCGTCTATCGAGATTTCGTGAGGAAAGAGTCGAAGATTTGGCAATAGGAATCGCGATATTGCGATACGCGATACCCCGACGGCTACGTAAATAGTGTGGGGCCACAGGAGATGGTGACGTGGACAGGTGGCGCGAGTTATCGTGGTTTCGCAGTGAGAAGTCCCGAGCATTGGACATCAGGATTCGCGATCTCGCGAAGCCTGATGTCCCGACGGGGAGACGTGACCGTTGAAAAGTCAAACCGCCAGCTCATCGGAATTTCGGCACATCGAGACTCGGGGGTCGGAGAACCGAGTGCTTGATATCGCGAGTGGCGAAATCGCGATAGGAAAAGTTGCGATAGGAGAAGGGCGAGGTCATTGTGGATTTGTATCGGCGTTCGGGAATTCGTAAGACCAACACCCGACCACTGGCCTTTGAACTTGCGAAGTTGCGAGTTCCAATTCCCCGATAAGTCAAGAAAGGGGGATCGCGCGAAGAGATCTATGGGTGTAGATTTTCCGATAGGGAATTAGAAGGACCGGTTAGTGTTCTTCGGGCCGAGGGAAGAGAAGATCCTGTGAGAGGACTTGCCTGCAGGTGCGGCTACGTCATGCACCCATTGAGGGAATTCTCTTTCAAAGTGTTTCTCTTGATGATAAGTACATAAAGAGTTGGATGCTACATTTCCCATATCGATGTTTAAGTTGGTTGGGGGAGTTTCAGTTGCTTTGAAAGGTAGATTTGTTTTAAAAAAGGGATTATAGGGACTTTGACCTTGGTTTCCCTCCCCTGCACTTCTCTTCATTTCTATGATTTTGTTTGACAACTTCTTGACCTTGTGTTGTAGGTATTCTATGTTCCCACTTCCCTTTTTGGGACCTTGTTCTGTTTGTTTCCCTGGGGTTCTAGTCAACAGGAGTCCTCTCCTGCAAGGAGACTGAACTTCTTTCTTAACTAACAAGACATAGCCTTATTTGCATATTTTCATTTGGAACTCTATCATTTTTTCCTCTTCAAAATTCTCAGCTAAGGTTGGTTTGACAACCCTTTTCACAAACATGGAAATAGAAGCTAGGAGAGCATTATCGTATACTTTGAATAGCAACTCCTGAGTAGGTTTAGCTTCGGGTTGTAATTTGTTTAAGAAAGTGGTAAATCTTTTATTGAAGTCTTTAACCTTCTCTTTTGAACTCATGGTGGCATCGAACAACTCAGCCATCAAAGATCCTGTAGTGGTTTCTTTTACAAATTTATCTAGAAAATCCTTTTGAAACTTTGTCCAACTAGTTATGGATCCTACATGCAAGTTAAAATACCATGTGGAGGCCGAGTTCTCAAAAGTGTAGGGGAATATCCTGCATACTACATATTCATGTTGGACATTCATCAGTTTGATAGCTAGTATGAATTTTTTAATATGGTCTTCAGGAAATCCCGAGGTTTCAAGATCAAATTTAGGGAGTAACTTTTTTGGATGTCGGGGAAGGTTATGTACTCTCCCAGGGATGGCTAGAGAATCTTTGGCCAACCAAGGTTGATTATTTTGAGGTGGGTTTCCACTTTCTTCATTATGATCATTGTTATCTTCCATCTCTTCTGATCTCAAGACTGAGCATTCTGATTTAAACCCTTCCTCGTTGGAAAACTCATCGGGCTCGAGGCAGTTATCGACTTGTGTTTCAGGGATTATATTAAGAGGATGTTCGATTTCGGTGAGGGTGAAATATATCAAGTCTTATACTATGTGGAAGAAAACCTGGTTGGGGGTGTCGACCACTAGTCTTCTTACATGTTTTCTATGCGGAAGTAATGAGGCTAAGTGCAACACTCTGATTTGTTAGGCGTAATCTCTTGTGATTCTTTTGAACTGGTTCAACTCCTCGTGAGGAAGAGCGTAAGGTATCTCAAGGAATAGATGCTCTTCCTCGTGTTGGCGTGAATTACTCGTTTAAGGAGTACTCAGTTTGTGTGGGTTGTATTGAGAATGAATAGCCATGCATGTGGACTGTATTGAATCTATAGGCTGTCTGAAATATTATGTTAAATATATTGTCATCCATTCATTCTTTGGACCTCCTTCTAGCCCCAATTCTGTTGAGGGGTCATAAATTCCTTTAACTCAACATTAGGAACCAAACCTACCATCGAGGCCCAATTAGACTCTGTAGCATTTAATGGTGGAATGGTTCTCCAGATATTGTGATCCAGCCAAACGATCGATGGGATTTACGTAGTGATTGGCAGGACGTCTTCTTGTGAAAAATCCTCCTTTTGTTCGGACGTTCTATTTTTGTATTTTCTCTTATAGATGGGACCGATACAAGATAAACGCTACTATAAACCAGCTGGGTAACAAAGGGAAAATAACTTAACGACTGAAGAAGGTTGAGTTCAGGATAACCCTTCTGCTCAAGCAGCCAGACAATGATTCTTACACCTACAACAAGCCTAGTACTAATACATTAACTTGCAGGTGTTCCAGTTACTAACTGAGATATGATTATTAGGAGAAAAACATACATGCAATAAATGATGGCAAGAAAAGTAGTTTCCTTAAATCTAATCATCAATCACATATTTACACAATGATTTACTTTTTCATCATTAAAGACAAGAACTATAAAAATATTGAATCAGATAACTTATCAACAGATTTAGAGGCTCTTACTCATTACAAAATCCATTCATTAGATAAAATCATAAATAATTCTTCTTCATATCCATTCACACATGCTTTTGATGAAAAACACAAACTTGTCTCTGGTCCTAAACAAGACTTATCATTTAAGGTAGCTCCAAAATAGTTCTTTACAAATCCAAAAAGGAGGGTCTTTGCAACAACCATCGACCTTTTCTAACAGGTCGATCTTCTTATTTATAACATATAATTAACTAAAAATAACTATCAAAGTGCAGCTAAGTAAAACAAAAAATCGCCACATGGCGCTTTCATCGCTCAATCTTCCAAAGTCATCTAGTGGTTTCACTTGAGTGGATGAATCTTCTCGTACTCCATCCATTGGATGAAGAGATCCTTGCATGTGTTGGCATATAGGAACTTGTCTTGTTCCATCAAGGCCGAAAGGATCTCCTTGATCTCTACTACCCATACCCGATATTTGACTATTTTAGCACTTAACTGTTGTAGCATTGTCTGATCCTTGATCAGGTGATCCATGAACTGTTGCACTTTCATTATCTCTGTAGCTCACGATGAGTCTTGTTCGACATGTAATTTGACTATGTCGTAGAAGTCGACAAACTCATCGGGTGTGTCGAATTCTAGAAGGTCGATGTCTCTCGTCGCTTGATTGAACTTGGTCTATCTCTTTTCTCATTCAGACCACTTCTCTTGGATTTCCCGATGAGGTTCTTGGGCCATTCTCACCCAGTATTCAACCGACTTCTTTATGCGGTTGATGCTACTATCCCTAAGTACCTGAATGTCATGCTCTTCGGTGTCTCGACCTTGCTGAATGACTCTGATGTAGTCCATCCTCTCCATGGATTGGTGTGCTTTCTCATACCACCTCTCCATATCTTTACACATTTTTGGTGCCATGAGGGTGTCTTCTTGGTAATAGACTATTCTTGCAATGAATAGGTGTTGCTTGTTCGCAAATTTATTGTAGGCATCTTGAAATTCACTTATCAAGAACACCAAGGCTTGTGTGGATTCTTGGTAATATTTCGCCAAATGGCGTAGATGTTCCAACTCCTTCAACGCAACGAACAACTCCTCTTCATCCCTTTTCTCTCTGCCCAGGGTGTTATCTTTGATTTCCATCCCTGCGCTAATGAGCTCAGATGTCTTGGCATGCTCTATGTTAATCAACCTTTCCTCTGTGGTGATGAGGATGGAGCGATCAAGAGTAATACTCCTCTTATTGGTGGTTCTCTTCATGATAGATTTCCTTTTCCAGTCATAGGATATAGCATGTATATCAACAACTTCATCCACGGGTTTGGGGATTTGTTGATCTCCCTAAGTAAGCATATTTCCTAGTCTCTCGACGGTGTATATTTGTTCAAGACTAGGTTCTTGAACCTCCTCCATGTGTTCTGAAGGTCTGGCCTCTAGTTGTTGTTCATCAGGAGGTTGAGTACTGGTTGAAATTTAAGCATAAGTGGTAGGCTCTGTACTTACTTGATAATTGACTATTGAGATGTCAATTTCCTGTTGTGGAGCTTCTTCCTTTTGCTCGCCCAACCCTGGCTCGTCCATCGGACAGTCCATTTGAGTTTTCGATACATAGAGTAGTTCAGAGTCTAAGAAACTTTCAACCTCTTGGTCATTCTGTGGAGGGCCCATAATTTGAGCATCGGGATATGGGGAAGATGCCTTCTTGGGCTCCTTTTCCTCTGTGATCTGCGCAGGAGTCATTTGGGACACCTCCAAACTTTCTTCATCATCATAGATGTTTATCAATTTGCGGAGGGGGTTTTGTGTACTTGCTCTCCCTGATATTATTACTATATCTAGCTGAGCTTGAACATCCCCCGGTGACCTAACATGTGGCATTGTAACTTCAGGGTTATATAACCCAGCAATTTCATCAATTTGTATTAGCTCAGGGCCGCTTGGGCCTGCCCAAATTTCATCTGGGTTGTCGACAGGGGCCTTGGTCATTCCTACAAGATTTGATTCATCCTACAACTAATAAATTACTCGTTGCACCTGTTATATAATAAACAATCCCCTTTCTCGTGCATCCGATGTCATAGGAAATCCTATGTTCTGTGTTGGAGCCACCAGGGGAACCTCTGTTGCTTTTTCCACTCATATTTCTTCCTTGGCTTCGAGGGCCTCTTGAGCCGATTTATCTATGGTCATCGCCTGTACATCTAGGATCATGGCCCTAGACCTGGTCATTTTTGGGTCGACCATCCTTGCTACCATCTTGTCCCAGTCCTGGGCATTTTTCGTGAAGGCTTCATCTTTAAATTTTTCGTGGGCGTACGGCCATGGGACAACAGTGGTGAAGCATGTTGCAAGACTAGGCCCTTTGAATCATGCTTGTGGAATCGACCTGTCTAGAATATGAACTTGAGTTGGCTCAGCCCTTCATTTTTGGCTTGAGGGGTATCCTTAACCAAGTATAAACCTACATATAAACCATAGGGTATGAACACTCGCTTCTTGTCCTTGACCAGGGTGATGTTGTAGCCTTGCAAGATGGTTTGATAGCATATTTATCCTACTACAAGTCGGTCTGGGACATGAGATGGTGGGAGATGTGGCGCTCTGGTGGCCCCAAACACCCTGATGTAGGTTTTGCGCTCTTCCAAGTACCAGTATCCTACCTTTGATATCATTTTCTTGGCTGCAATCAAGAGCCATCAAATTGATGTATGGCTCCCTTAAATTGGTCATCCCGTACCAGCTAGTGCTTCGGTTGGTGTACTTCTTGTCCTCCCTCCAACATGAGGCCATCACCCTGCTGGTGTCATGGCGTTCATAGAATTTCACCACAAAGTCTATGTTCAGCTGCTCCTCAGGATCTCTAAGCTTGTAGTATTTCTGAACTTCCACCAGTAAAAAAACCCTGACACACCCACCATTGTCATCGTTGATTAAACATTTATGTGTGTCTGTGTGGTCGATGAGCCACTTCAGGACTTCAATACAAGGAAAAACAGGGGTTCTTCTTGCCACCATATACAGGTACGACTGTCGGATGTTCAGGAACACCTCGTCGTTGAGCACTCTTACATATGGATCACTGTGTGGGACATATCCCAGGTATTCCTACTATTTTATCTTGTTAAAGAGTTCTCTTCGATGTGGGAGTGTCATCTTGGACCCTGTGGTTTCCTCTGTATCTCCAAATGCCAGAGGCTGAATGAAAACCTTCTTCATTGTTGTCTTAATGATAGGTTCCGGCCTCAGAGTGTACTCTAATTGTTTTGCGGCCCCTGGAGAAGAGCCTTCACCTACCTCTAGTTCTTTCAGCTTTGATTCCCTCGGTGACCATCTGGTGGTTGGATTTCTTGGCGGCATTGTTCCTGCAACTTAAAATAAAATTTTAGAGACTATGTAAAGAACAAAACCNCGAATTACTCATATTGCTTCTTTGGATGCTCTAAAATTTCCTCCCACGCAGAATGATTTCATTTACAACGGCTCAAGAGAATTTAAACAGGGAAGAACTTACCGTGTCACATCAGCCATTCAATTTGGGTGATGAGTGATATTTTAACAAATCTGTCACTGAATCTCTAAAAATTAAATTCATTGTGGGTTGACGGCAGAGGCGCAGGTGGTGATGTGGTCTATCGATGATTTTAAATGGTTGTTTTGATTGGTGCACGAGGTAGAAACTAATGCGGGATTTGGTATTAATTATCTCATTAAATTCTCAGAATCCAATCGTATCTAATGCTAAAACGTCCCATCGTGTCACTCTCTCAGTGGGTGGATTGGGGATCGGGGATGTGCTATGAACATTTTCATTGATGTCCTTCTGCAAAAGCTCTGATGCTGATTAATTTCACCGTACAATGTTGTTGTGGAAAAGCTGACTCGGAGGTGTGACTCAGACCTAGGGAACCAATAATGACTCGAGGTAAAAATAGACCGTACGGTTCTCCAATCAAGTAAAGACATGTGGCGTTGAATACCGGTGACCTAATTCTTGTGTATTGATTGGACTCGGGACTTTCCTTAAGTTATTCATTCTAAAACAAACCTTATCTTTCCGATATCGAAACGGTATCTAGGGTCAGTGATCAACGATAAACCTATGAAGTGATTTCTTCGGATTAGTTTCCTCGAAAAATTCCCGATGCCGAAAACACATCGGGGATCAACGATTAGGAATATCTTTTAGCACGGTTAGAATTTTTTTTGCAATCCTTTTAGGCTTTCCCCAATTCTGATAAGTGCGTCGGGCATCGGCTATCGACGATATCCTTTCTTTCTTTGTTAGTGTCTATTCCCCTCTTCTTTTATTGATGCCGAAGGGGAATCAACTATCGATGATATTCTCATGCAAGACTTGTCGCAAAACAAAAACTTCCATTTTCCTATACCGATGAAGATCAGCGCTCAACCACTGAGGTTTCTCAAGTAGTTCTTTTCCTTCTTTGAGTTCCTTCCAATGTTGAATCTAAGCGCGTCAGGGGAAGTGTTTTGGCTTTTGATTCTTTATTCAGGATTTAAGGCCTTTTAATTCATGGGGTTTCATAAGTTCAAACAAACATGAATATATGATGAGAGTCATGATAATAAGAAAAGACAAAAATTTCTCAAAATGAAGTTGAATCAGACAGTGCAAAGATCAAGTGGTACCCAAAAAAGTAAAAATTTTATATAGGATTTTTTTGGGTGTGTAGAGTGCTTAACAGAAGCCAAGGGGCACAAGTTAAGGAGATGGTTAAGGGTTTCTTCCACCTGATTGCATAGAAGACAAATCGACAGGCCTTTGAAACTTATCTTAATCACCCTGCCCCAAGTCAGAGTTTTTTATTGGCAGCTAGCCAAAGGAAGGTGGATATGTTCGGCCATATATGGGGGTTCTAGACCTTGGACCAGAATGGGTTATCAAATTTGATTCCCAAACACATGGCTTCTTGGTAGGATTCCTTGTTGTGGAAGTTCTCATCCCATTTCCCCCCCATCTCAGGATGTCCTATCCCTTTCTGTTGGGCAGGGGGGTATTCTTTCATAACCTCCCTCATGATATGCATAGGGGAATCATTCCAGTCTATAGGCCATTATGCTAGTGACATCCAAGATTTTGTACCCCCCAAGCCCTGTTGAGGGTGATCCTCCCAATATTGAGAAACTTTCTTCTTTCCATCCCCTAGCATATTTTATTTGATTGTATGAATTCGTTCATCCGAGCTCAGTGCTAGCCTTTTATCCCATGTGTCTTCCCCAAAAAGGGTCAATTATCCATCATGCATCTCCCAGAAACTCTATTTTCGCCACAAATCTCTATTTTTCTAGGCGTAGTTCCATATTAACGATCCCTGTCTTTCTCCTTCCAGTCGAATCCAATATTGAGGGGAGATGTTGTTGGCCTATTTCCCCTTCCAAATCTTGTCCCATAATGTTGTTGGGTTTTTGATCCATATCCAAAACAAAATTGTAGCCAGGGCCTAGATTAGCTTTTGTGGGTCTTTTAACCCTAAACATCCTTGAGCCTTTGGTTTACACATTTTTTCCCAAGATAAGAGGGCCCATTTTATTTTTCTTTTTTGTCCTCCCCATAGGAATTTTCTCTATAAAGATCGAATTTTTTGATAGATGTACTCGGGCGCTGCCAGCACAAAGAATAATTAAACTGACATATCCATTATGACTGATTTTGTAAGAATTCTTCTAGGCATAGTGAGGAATCTATGTGTCCATCATTTTAGCCTATTTTCCAATTTATTTAGCAGTTCTTGACACCCCAGATTTCTTATCACTTTTTCCAATAGGGGGGGCCCTAAGTATCTAAAAGGAAGGGAAAATATTTGGAATGCTAAGATTCTAGATATTTTCAGTTGTAAGATAATCAGGGTGTTAAATAATAAGATGTGAGATTTTTCCAAGTTGAGTTGCATTCGTAAGGAAGACATGAAGACATCTAGGGATTTCTTAATAGCTCTGGCTTCCTGGTGTTGATACTGAGAGGGGGGTGAATCAATATCCAGTACAATTTAAAAACCTTTTT
>SNQJ01S0035217.1:16487-28897 GCA_010110895.2 Picea sitchensis
TCAGTTTATCTATGGAGGGCTTCAAGAGATCTAGGTCGATCCGTATATAGGTGTTGTCTGATGCGCTACCACTCGAAGGGGTACCAACAGGGGTTACAAGGGTGGCCAAAAAATGTGCGCTTAAGTACGACTTGTATTTCCTACATGTATGAATCCCCGACTGTGGGTTTATGTGCATAACGAGAGATCTCTATAGCTTAAAGACGTCGGAATACGTCTCTACCCTGAAAAAATTTAACCCACAAAATTTATGTCGAGGAAGGTGCTCTAATACCAATTCTAATGTGCTAAAGACTGAATATAAAAGCACCACAACAGATATACAAGAATAATATGCAAAATATCCGTTATTATTATCAAAACCCTTGAGGTAGGGCAACACCATACAATAGATCCTATTATGGAAGGGATCCTTTCCTGTTCACTTGCCTCTTCGAGGGGGCTTCCTTCTATTGAGCTACCGCTCCAAATAAAATACTTATCTTCATGTCCCCTTACATGGCTTGAACACCTTTATATAGTGCTACCATCACCTAAGAACATTCCAGAGGAGGAATCTTCTAGAAGAAGAACCTTCTAAGAAGTCCTCTTACATTTATTATATCTAACTACCATAGTGGACCTTATTTAATAATATAGTGGACCTAGTCCACCTTACATTGAATGACCTCCACTATTAACATTATGGGACCTCTGGGTCCCCCCACTACGTCTCTAGCTACCTAACATTGTCTTTGGCACATTACACTGTTGGAGGTTGTCCCCTCGAAGAGGCAGGTGGACATTGTTTCCTATCAATAAAGGAATTATTTTGGTGTTGCGGTTCCTTATATTTTGTTGTTCCATTGTTATTCTCTGCAATATTTCTTTTTTACTGCTATTATAATAAATTTGGTACCTAACAAGTGGAATCAGAGAACTTTCCTTGGCAGGAATTGTGGGTTAATTTTTTTTTTTTTCAGAATAGAGACATGTTCGGACATCTTAAAACTATAATGATATGTCATTCAACGCATAAATCCTGTTAAGAAATTGGGCATTTTGACATTGCATTATTATTTGGATCAGAGTATAACTTCACAAGAGTAAACAAAAAGAAAAAAAAAGTCTGGGGCCTATTGGTGCCCTTATTTGATACCTATCCCATTGGACTCCTCTTTTTATCTTGATCGTAGTGATACCTATAATTTTTAAGCCTTTTTTTCCTATGGCCCTGACACCCTTATTTGGGACCTATCCTATTGGATTCCCCTTCTCGTACTGATCGCAGTGGTATCTATCAATTTCAAGCCTTTTTTTTCATGGACCCACCTATCCTTTTCAGATACTCTTCTTTCCTACCTATTCCTGTGTTTCACCTTCATCATGGCCAACACCCACAACCAAGAACTTGAAAACCACATCAATACCCACATAGATGCCAAAATGGACTGCATGAAGGAGGAACTGAGAAGGACATCAATTCCCACCTTGCCATCCAACTTGCATCTCACCTTCATTCTCAGGTTGACTCCTTTGCTTCCAAGGTCCTAGAAAAAATACTATTTCCTAGAGTCCATACCTCATCTGAACAACCTTCTAACTCGGAAAGTACAAATTCCTCCAATTCCCATCCTTTTCAGTCCAACCCCTTCCATCATTTTCTTCTTCTTCCATGAGTGGAGGTGAAAACATTTGATGGTTCAGATCCCACTGGTTGGGTCGCTCAAATGGAACATTACTTCTCCTTGCATGGCATCACTGATGACTTGGAAAAAATTCTTTACAGTGTCCACTATCTGGATCTTGAACATTGACAATGGTGGCAATGGCATAGAAAATCACTCCAAGGATATGTTTCTTGGACACAGTTTGTGGTTGAACTTTATGAATTCTTTGAAATAGACACACTCCCTAGGCTATTTGAACAAATTGAAACATTCCAATACCGTGGAGGAGTTTATCGTCGTATTTGAGTAATTGTCTTTCAGAATAGAGGGCATGTTTGGTTCCTTTTTCCAAGAATGCTTTATTAGTGTCCTCAAGAATGAATTCTAAGCCCAGGTCCTCATGACTCACCCCCAGACTTGGTTGGAAGCTACTCAATGTGCGAAGGAAGTACAACAAGGTTTTTTTTCCCAGCACCACAAACCCTCTTTTCTTCTTCGCCCTCTCCCTCCCAATCCTGCCCCTCATCCCACCCCTCTCAAGATCCATAAATTAACTTAGGAAGAAATGGTTGAATGCCAACTCAAGGGTATTTTCTATAATTGTGATGAAAAATATTTTTCGTGGCACAAGTGTAAGGAACGAAATCTATTTATGGCCATCTCTAAGGATTTTTATGACAAAGAGGTAGAGTATTCTCTTGTCGTAGAGATACCCGAGACAATTGATCTCACTTCTCCATATGATCCACGATAAGTTGAATCGATCATTTCATTTAATTCCCTCATTGGCTTCTTTGCTCCCCAAACCCTCAAGATAATTGGCTACATTAAAAATCATAAGGTCATCATTCTAATTGACAGTGAAAGCACCCATAATTTTATTCATCGTTGCATTTCTCAAGAAACCAATTGCTATACCCGTGTCATCAACAATTTTCAAATCATGATTTCTAATGGTGGTTCCATGAAATGTGGGGGGCATTGTGAAAACCTGCTTCTCCAAATTGGTCAGTACAACCTGAAATCTCACATGTTTGCTATCAACATGGGTGGTTGTGACATTGTGCTATGTGCATAATGGTTATGCACTCTCAGTCCCATCCTCATGGATTTTAAGGAATTAACCATGTAATTCCAATAAGAAGGCAAACAATATAAGTTCCAAGGTATCACAATAGACTCCCTTGAAATCATCAATTCCCATTGAACGAAAAATCTCCTAAAAAAAGGTCATTCGAGCATTATTTCCCAACTCCATGCCATTCAAGTAGTTGAAACACCCTATGTGCATATTGACCTCCAATCTATCCTCTCCAAACACCAAAATGTTTTTTCCACTCCCCATGAAATTCCCCCTTCTGACTGTGTTTATCATCATTCCATTCCCCTAGTTCAGGGAAGTCTTCCTCCTAATGTTCGCCCTTATCGTAATCCCTTTTCCGAGAAGAATGAAATTGAGAAAATTGTTCAAGAATTTCTCGACCTGTGTGTCATACGCCCTAGAACCAACCCCTATTGTTCTCCTCTGGTCATGGTCCTCAAGAAATAAGGCACGTGGCACATGTGTCCATAGTTTCGTTCCCTCAACAAACTCGCCATAAAAGACAAGTTTCCCATTCCTGTCATTGATTATCTATTGGATGAATTGAGTGGTGGTCAATACTTTACTAAACTTGATCTTCATTATGGCTACCACCAGATACGTATGAAATAGGCAGACATTCCCAATATTGCATTTCGATCTCATGAGTGTCACTATGTTAGGGACCTAACCCCTACATAGGTAGACTAATATATTTCCATGTAATAAAGGTCAATATTAATAAGGCCTAACAATAAGGAAGAATAAGTCAAATGTAAGAAGACCTAATAGAAGAATCCGCTTCTAGAAGGATCTTCCTCTAGATTGTTCTTTTGGATAAACATATTTAGAATAAATAGGAGTAGAGACAAGTGAACATTTCTCTCAGTAATCAAAGTGCTCTTTCTGGTGTTATTCTGGTATTATTTTGGTATTATTGTGGTGTTTTTTTGGTTATATCGTTGTTTATTTGCCATTTGTAGATAATTATTTTTGTTCTGCATGCTATTTTATATTTGGAATATTACAAGTGGTATCACAACACATTCGTCGGCAGAAAATTATGGGTTAATTTTTTTTTTTTCCAGGGTAGAGACTTATTCCGATGTCTTTAAGCCACAAAGATATGTCGTTACACGCATAAACCTGCGATCGAGGATTCATACACATAGAAAATACAAGTGGTACTTAAGCACACATCTATTGGACATCCTTGTAACCCCTGTTGGTACCCCTTCAAATGGTAGTGCATCAGACAACACCTGCATACAGATCGACCAAGATTTCTTGAAGATAAAGCGATCAACCACCTGATTGCTATAGTGCCACTGAGAAMAACACTCGGGAAGATACTCTCTAGTACCTGGGTAGTCGGGTAGTATGGATAAGGGCACCATCTAGCYTCCTTAGTTGGTTCCTTGAGATATTGGGATGAGTACTACTRTTGGAATTTTCACGTATATCAAAGAGATATAACACAAGGAAAACCCTTGTCTGTAGAACCCTTGAATACCCTAACCCTTGGGATGGAAACAAAARCAAAACAGACAAGATCTATTATCGTGCAACTGTGTCTCCTGCATTCGGGTTGCAAAATTACTACACATTTCTTCCTGTTAATCATTTGGTCATTTCTTCCCATTGGATTCCTCTCTTCTCCCTTATYGTAGTCATACCTATCATTTTTCAACAWTTTKTTTTTTCATGTGGACCCGACCACCTTCCAACACCCTTATTTGGGATTTACCCCATTAGATTCCACTCATCTCCCTGATTGTTGTGATACAATTCACTGATAACCCATTTTCTGTGTGGTTCCACCTGCCCCTTTTCGTGTTCCCTCTTCATCATGGCCCACATCCACAGCTACGACTTGGAAGCTCACTTGCACTCTAATTTGATAGAAACACAACAAGAAGTGAGACAACTCAGTGAAAATGTTTCCACCGTCAATAAAAACATGCATTCCTCCATCAATGCCAAAATAGAGGACCTCAAACAAGACCTTGCTACCTAGCTTGAATCCTTCTTTAACCAGTTTGTCTCATTCACTACGATGATCTGTGCCAAGCTGCATATCCCTACATATCTTCCCTCATCTGACCCACCTTTGCAAACCAAAGCTAAAACTTCCTCTCATTCCCAGAATTTTTAGCCCCATCACTTTCAACGTGACCTACGCCTTCAGCGTGTGGATGTGACCAAATTTGATGTCTCAGATCCCACTGGCTGGGTAACTTAAATGGAACATTATTTCTCTTTGTATGGCATTACATATGAGTTGTCCAAACTCCGGTATGGTGTTCTCCATCTAGATCAAGTACGTTGGAAATGGTGGCAATGAAGAAAAAATGCCCACCAAGGGAATGTGGCTTGGACACACTTTGTGGCAGAGATTTATGAACACTTTGACACTGACACCAACCATTTAGGTCATTTGAAAAAGTTGAAACAATTTGGCACAGTGGAAGACTTTATAGTTTATTTTGAGCAATTTTCTTTCCATACAGAGGGCATGTCTGATGCTTTTTTCTGAGAATGTTTTATCACTGGCCTCAAGGATGAGATTCATGGCCATGTCCTCAAAGTTGGGTGGACGCTACTAAAAGAGTTAAGGAAGCACAACAGGTTATCTCTTCTCAAAACCGAAAACCCTCCTTTATTCCTCGCACTAAACCAGTCACTCCCACTCCTCTTTCTACTCCACTAAAGATCTAGAAATTAACCAGGGTAGAAATGGATGAACACCAATTCAAAGGCCTTTGTTATAATTGTGATGACAAATATTTTCCTGGGAACAAGTGTAAGGAACAAAATATTTTTATAGACTTTTTGGGGTATGTTTCAAAAGATGATGTTGAGGCTCCCCTTGTGGCCGTGTCAACTGAACCCACTGACATGATCCCTCCCTCAGACCCTCCCGAAGTAGAACCGATCATTTCCCTAGAACCACCCCCTATTCTTCTCCTCGGGTCACGGTCCTCAAGAAATAAGGCATGTGGCACATGTGTCCAGAATTTTGTTCCCTCAACAAACTCACCATCAACGACAAGTTTCCTATTCCTATCATTGTTGATCTATTGGATGAATTGAGTGGTGCTCAATACTTGTCTTCATTATGACTACCACCAGATACGTATAAAATAGGAAGACATTCCCAATATTTCATTTCGAACTCATGAGTGTCACTATGAGTTCTTGGTAATGCCCTTTGGCCTGTGCAATGTCCCCTCCACTTTCCAAAGTCTCATGAATCATGCCTTTCGTTATTTTCTCTGTCATTTTGTCTTAGTTTTCTTTGATGATATTATCATCTATAACAAAACATGGACAACCCATCTTTCCCATGTGGATAAAGTTCTCCATCTACTTTATCAACACCAACTTTTCCTCAAACAATCTATATGTTCCTTTGGCACCTCAGAAGTGGAGTACTTGGGTCATATTTTCGGCAAGGATGGTGTAAGGGTGGATCCTAAGAAAATTGAAGCTACACAGGAATGGAATCACCCAAAAACTATCAAGAGATTGCATGGTTTTATGGGTTTAACGAACCATTATTGCAAGTTTGTTCAGGATTATGGAAAAATTGTAGCACTTCTCATTGCTCTCCTTAAAAATAATGCTTTCAATTGGACTCCAACAACTGATCAATCCTTCCATGACTTGAAAGAGGCTATGTGCACAACTTTTGTCCTAGCCCTTCCTAACTTCAAGAAGACTTTTGTCTTGGAATGTGATGCTTATGGGAAAGGAATTCAAGTAGTCCTCATGCAAGAAGGATGACCTTTGGCCTTCACTAGATAACAAATTTCAGAGCGACATTTGGGCTTATCTATATATGAAATGGAAATGTTGGTTATTTTGCATGTCGTGGATCTCTAGCATCCTTATCTATTGGGGCAACACTTCCAAATTAAAATAGTTCATCAGAGCCTTAAGCATTTTTTGGAACAATGAATTTCATCCCCGAAGCAACAAAAATGGGTGACTAAGCTATTTGGATATGATTATGAGATCATTTACAAGAAGGGAAAAGAAAATGTGGTTGGTGATGCTCTTTCCAAGAAGTATGAAGACAAAGGGTCCCTATTTTATCTCTCATTCCTTATACCAGATTGGCTCCAAGTTGTTTTCCAAAAATGGTTGCAAGACCCCAAAATTTCTTGCTTGATCCAACAATTGCAAGACAATTCTCCAGTTTCTCGAGGGTACTCTTGGCACAATGATGAGCTTCGCTACAAAGGTCGTCTTTATTTAAGAAAAAAATCACAACTTAAATCTACAGTTCTTTCAAGGCTTCATGCTTCCCTAATAGTTGGGTATTCGGGGTTTACCAAAACCATTGAAAGAGTCAAATGTTCTTTTTTTTGGGATGGTATGAAACAGGATGTTTGCACCTTTGTGGCTAAATGTGATGTCTGTCAACGCAACAAGGGAGAAACATTTAAGGCCCCGTGCACACTACAACCACTCCCAGTTCCAGTAACTATTTGGCAGGATATTTTTATCGATTTCATTGTTGGCTTACCTAAATTGGGAAATAAGTCAGTCATCATGGTGGTAGTTCATCCTCTTTCCAAATATGCTCATTTTTGTGCTCTTCAACACCCATTCACCGCATCCACAGTGGCTCAAATTTTCATGGATAATATCTTTAAGCTTCATGACATGCCTCATTCTATTGTCTCTGACAGGGATCCCACTTTCACCAACAATTTTTGGAAAGAATTATTTAGGCTTTAGGGAACCAAATTGCATATCAACACTGCCTATCATCCTTAGACTGATGGTTGAACTAAAGTTTTCAACAAGTGTTTGGAAACATATTTGAGGTGTGTTGCATCTGACAGGAAAAATAAGTGGGCTCAATGGTTACCTATAACTGAATGGTGGTACAACACATCTTACCATACAACTACTCACATGACTTCTTTTGAAGCAGTATATGGACAAAATCCATCGTTGATTCTCTCATACATGCCAGGTGTCTCGAAGGTTTGCGAGGTTGAAAAAAATATTAAAGTCCACGAAGCCATTCTTCGTACCCTCAAAGTAAATTTGGCCATGGCTCAAAATCACATGAAGCAATAAGAAAATCAAGGTCGTTCAAAACAACAATTCGCTGAAGGGGACCAGGTGTTTCTTCGTCTACAACCTTATCAGCACAATTCACTCAAAGTTGACCATTGCCAGAAACTTGCTCCCAAATTTTATGGTCCTTATATAATTCTCAAGTGACTGGGGCAGGTGGCCTACCAGTTAGCTTTGCCTAGTCATTCTAAGGTCTATCCTGTTTTTCATGTCTCATGCTTAAAGAAGGTGATTGGAACTAAGTGCCAAACTCAAACCAGTCTCCCTAAGTTGGGTGAAGAAGGTTGCATTTGGTTGCAACCACCAACAGTCTTGGAGCAGCGAGAGTCGACCACCATTTTGCAACAGTTTCCTCACCTCAAGCCTTGAGGACAAGCTATTCTTAGGGGGAGGGCATGTTAGGGACCTAACCTCCCTAACCCCTAACGTAGGTAGAATAATATATTTCCATGTAATAAAAGACGACATTAGTTAATAAGGCCTATTTAATAAATGTGAACAAGTCAATGTAAGAAGATCGATTAGAAGCTTCCTCTTCTAGAAGGATCTTCCTTTATAATGATCTTTAGAAGATATAATTAGTATAAATAAGAGTAGGATGCATGAGGCATTTTTTTCTTGAGAGTTATTGTAATAGAGCGATGCTCTGCTAAAGGTTGCCCCCTCAAAGAGGAAAGTGAACATTGTTTCCTACCAACAAAATCATTATTTTGGTGTTGTGGTTCTTATATTTTGTTGTTTACCTGTTATTCTCTATAGTATTTCTATTTTATGCTATTATAATAAATCTGGTACCTAACATATTAAATAATACATTCTAAATACTTTTTCTGAACTCCTTTCCAACACAAATTTTCAATATAAAATCCTCTATTTTTTATGCATCCACTATGTATCTTTTTTATAAAATTTATCCAATTTTATAATATTATTAAAATAAAAATATCCAACAACATTAAAAATAAAAAATAAAACATTTAAAAAAAACTATTAATTAAATCAAAGTAAAAAAATTATTCTTCAAATTACCCAAGATAACCATTAAAAGATCACAAGTATGTACTCAAATCTAAATGAAATGGTATCCCAAAATGTGAAGATGGGAAAAAAATTGTATAAGCAAGCCTTGCCTTTGCAAGAGCAAAAGGTGGAAAATGCCTTCCACATGAACCATTTTCCCAAAGTTATGATGTTTAGAATAACAAATATGTTAAAAAAAGTTGATTAAATATTTTATGTTTTCAACTTTCACTAGTTTGTTATTTGATTTATCTCTATTAAGAAAAAAAATGTCTATAACAAAAACTATTAACCACTTCCATTACTAAGTCATTATAATTTTTAAATTTATACATAACTTAAAACATCTTTTAAATTTAAGTTAATAAAAACAAATTTGAATTAAGAGATAAATCTGTCAAGGTTTTCAACAATATACGCCCTAAATATAGAAGTACAACTATACACTCCTTTAAATAAAAAGCACTTTCATTAATATTGGTGGAAATAAAAAACACTTTCAAAAAACAGGTTAAGTCAAAGTTTAAAGTCAAACATTAATATTGATGGAAATAAAAAACACCTTCAAAAAACAAGTAAAGTCAAAGTTTAAAGTCAAACATCACACCTTAAGTCAAAGTTTAAAGTCAAACATATGTTATCAGTTTCTCTTATGTTAAGTTTCTCTTATGTTAAAGTTGATGGAAAACTATATACCTATTGAATATAAAAATACAATTATATACTCTTTAAATAAAAACAGTCAATTAGGTTTAATTTAGATAATTGTGAGGAATGATTGTTATCCTTCCCACCTGGATTCAATTCTCATAAATGACATGAANAAAAACAAATTTGAATTAAGAGATAAATCTGTCAAGGTTTTCAACAATATACGCCCTAAATATAGAAGTACAACTATACACTCCTTTAAATAAAAAGCACTTTCATTAATATTGGTGGAAATAAAAAACACTTTCAAAAAACAAGTAAAGTCAAAGTTTAAAGTCAAACATCACACCTTAAGTCAAAGTTTAAAGTCAAACATATGTTATCAGTTTCTCTTATGTTAAAGTTATGGAAAACTATATACCTATTGAATATAAAAATACAATTATATACTCTTTAAATAAAAACAGTCAATTAGGTTTAATTTAGATAATTGTGAGGAATGATTGTTATCCTTCCCACCTGGATTCAATTCTCATAAATGACATGAATAAAGCTTATAACAAGTTTGTTGTAATGACTTCGAGCTTATATGTATTGGAAAATTGCTTACTTTTTCCTGTGACCGTGATCTATTATCTGATAAAAAAGGTTCAGGTGCAACACGACTTTGTATTAAATATAAAGCTAAAGAAACAACCATTAGAACAAATGACTTCATCTTCATCTTTTTTTTCATTTAGGTAAATTAAATTGTATTTGTATTTAAGTTTATAATAATAATAATAATAATAATAATAATAATAATAATCTACTATTTTTAAGGTCATGACAAAGCCATGCATCAAATTGGTGTATGAGACCACTTCTTTCACCCAGTGATTTTATTGGTAGGAGGTATACATACCCTACCCTTCTCTAGATAGGGTATGTATACCTCCATAGAATTTACCATTAATAAAAAATAGCTCATGAATAAGGCAGGTCACAACATAATACCATCATGAACACATAAAGATGCTCGTTAAAAAAACTCATGAATAAAGCAGGTCATAACATTAAATATGGTAGAACTCATTTTGGTAACATAACATTAAGTTAAAACATATACTCCATTTTCCTCCATCCCTAGCATTACATTATGTTTTTCTCCACCATTAGCACTAAATAAATAGGCATAAGAAAACCATGAACCATTTATGGTTCTTCCAATTTTACATGCTCGAAACTACCAAAAATTAACTCCAACTAATTGTTGTTTCTTAGATTTCATTGCCTGCTAGTGCTCTTTTTACATTTATTCCTTGTCACTAGTTAGCATTTATTCCCCGCTATTTCTTTCCATTTATTTCCTTCTACCACTCTACATTTATTTCGTGCCACTACTTAACAATCATTACCTACTCCACTACATGATTGCAAGGTGTATGACACACCTATGCCAACATTCTCCCACTTATCATGTATATGGAAAGAATATAAAGGAGAATGCATCAAACTGTGAGCTAATTGCTAGAGGCCATAAGGTCCATAGACTCACAAGACTACTTGAATTTACCTATGCTCATTGGTCTCGTCAATACATCTGCAACCTTTTGCAAAGTGTCAAATTTATCTAGTATCATTTTTCCATCGTCTACCATGTCCCTAATGAAATGGTATGGGATCGCTACATGCTTTGTCTTTGCATACAAGGTTGATTTATTAGCCAGACAAATGACATTGTTACTATTGCATTGAATTGTAATATCTCTTCGACTTAAGCCTACTTATGTACATAGTATCATAAGCCAAATAGACTCCTTATAGGCATTAGTAGCTTCCTTATACTCTTTCTCTTCAGTGGACAAAGCGACCACATCTTGTCACTTTCTCATCCATATTACTACTCCACCAAACAATCACAAAATGTACATATTCTTGTAGATTCCCTTCTACATCTTGTCACTTTCTCATCCATATTACTACTCCACCAAACAATCACAAAATGTACATATTCTTGTAGATTCCCTTCTATCTACACCCCTCGTCCAATCATAATCCATGTAACCTTGTATATTCATTGAGTGTGGGTCCCTTGAAACATCACTATGATAGCAAATGGAATATTGAAAAGTACCTTGCAAATACATAAAGATCATCTTCACTACAACCCAATGTTCACCATGAATCGACTCAAGACTCCGATGTAAGTTTTAAATATTTGTAGTGAAACAATGCATATAGATTCTTAAGAAAAATAGAAAGAATGACAATTGAAAATACACAAGACATAAAAATTTACCTTGGAAACCCTTAACCATGAAAACCAACAAACCTTAGAGTCCCAACTTTATCTTCTCCATTGTATTAACTTGAAAATACATAATACAATATTTATATATTGTGCAACATCCAAAACCCTAATCTGTTAACCTAAATTAAATCGCAATCCTAATTCCTTAACTAGAATTAGATTACAATGGGCCAAAAATCCATTGACTGACTCAGGCAAAAAATGGACCAAAAACAACCCAACTTTTTTTTAGGTGCTCCACCCTTGAAACACTGGGTGGGGGGGCCTAGTCAACTAGCCTTACAACTCCCCATCACATTCAACACATATGAACATCACCTAGGGATAACCATGCAAAGAATATAACACATTCCCAACATCCCACTGCTTGGGAAAGGTCTAGTTTAATACAAACCATAACATACATCAAACCACCAATTGCATTTGCATAAGAATCAAAATCCATATCCTCCATCTTGGTGGGTGTCATAGAACATATCTCAACTGAAAGATTATTTCCCACATAAATTAGAGCACTCAATGGTCAAAATATTGCATGTGAAAATATTGTAGCATAGAGTCTGTTAGCACATATTTTTGATAAGTGGGGTTATTTCCTTAGGGAATGACCCCTTGGTGAAAA
>SNQJ01S0035217.1:29068-39409 GCA_010110895.2 Picea sitchensis
GGTGGTTTTAGAGTGAGACCCCCCCACTAACATGTTTCCACTGCAGTAACTCGGATGCCCCCACTCATTACCACTTACCACCTACCCGCCCCTCCGAGCTAGCTGCAAGACCGCCTTCCCATACCGCCCACGTTCCCACTGACACTTGTCCTCCACTCACTCTCCCGCTCTCAGATCTCCTCCTCTCACCACCCGACATGTGTCTCCCACTCCCACTCCCACTCCATGTCACATCCACTGATATTGTCATGTATCCCTTGACCAATCACACGCCTCTGCCTCCACATCCTTTTCCCTCACCACATCACCCCTGCGCCTTGACACCTCATCTCTCACGTACTGGCGCCTGCACATTTCCAGTCACCTCTCCACCAACTATGTCATTCCACATGGCCTCCGATCACTCATTGTTTTGTTCCAGCTTGTGCCAATCATCTCGACAACTTCCCATCATCAGTGTCCACATCTGCTTGTCAGTTCTCTTTGCAAAGGCCCAATAAAGCACATGTGGCATATATTCAGGGGTGCGGTCAACAAATTTTCCAGGTGCCAAATTGACTCAAGACCATTATGATCCCGATGCAGGTAGTTAATAAAATAGAAGGAGGTGGTTGAAACATCATCTCCCTCCATAAAAGGAAATCTAGAAAGGACTGGCAGATCTGAGCTCACGTCCGACAGAGAATTGCATGCACAGTCTGACATAGAAGGTTTAGACGTAAGAGCTTGCGTCTGACAGGAGACTGCATGCACAGTCTGTAGAATAGACTCAGAACGTAAAGCCTTGGATGCATGACTTGATCGATCCTCTGGTGGTTGTAGTCAGTCCTGAGTATAAAGACATAATTTTGATATTTTGTTATGGTCGATGGTTGAGCTAGGCTCCCGTATTGTAAGTTTTGATGAAGCTCTGGTTCTTTGGTTATGTATTTTGATTTGAGACTTCTTGTTTAATGAAAGTCAACTTCCTTTCCATCTTATTTGCCTCTCTTGCTGAAGTATCCATGATTGAAGGATTCACATGGATTGTTTTAACTATATTGTGATGTATGTTTGATTACAGTCTTGCTTTAACGTTCTTTAGTTCCTGAAACTTTGAATCCAAAGAGGATCTTGTGTTCGAAGTTTTTCCTCCTTAGGCTACTGGAAGACTTGATGTCCATAGAATACCTCTACATTCTCCTCACCATTTCTTCCTCCTACTCACCTTCACTACAACTTACTGACCAAAGTTGATCAAGACCTCAATTGCTTGAGCATGTTGGTCCAGTTTTATGAGTTAAAACAATATTATCTTGAGTTTGCGCCCATTTGACCTCATTAAAATCATTCATTGTGACATATAAACTAATGGGTACTCGGCTTACCTTCAATGCAATCTAAAGGTGACTTCCGGTGATAACATTTATTGCACCGTTGTCAGGGAACGAATTGGAGACATTTCCCTAGGATAGAACGACAAAGAGCTTCTGATTCTGAAGGTGCATTATATATCAGAACCATTGAATATTGCATCTTGCACCTGGCGACTCCACTGTTTCAGTTGTGGCTCCGAAAGGTAGACATGCGAGGTCTAACCCATAGCTGCCTTGAGAAACATCTGAAGCTGAACCAGAGAAAATTATCAGAAACGAAAATACCTCTCGAGAAGGTACTTTAGCTGCTATACCAGGTGATCTTGGTATTTTTTTTAATCCCTCTTTGCAAACTCCATTAGCTACTTCTAATTCTCCTGTTATACCATTTGCTGGAGTGTCTAAAAATTTAAAGTTTGGGAGTATTCATGTTGATGTCTCCTCTCCTTGTCTTGGTTTGGAAGGAGAAAGATTTGACACCCCTGTTTCCCCTTAAGTTGTACAGTGGTTTAAACCTAGGACCTTAGAAGATTCTCCTACTATGGGATTTACCACACCCCCCCCTATTAGAGCTGCTGCATTTACAAAAGGGGAAACCTTTTTTCCCTCGAGCCCTATAGCCTTTTCTCCAAATCCTTAGTTGTTTCCCCCTTCTCCTAGAAACACAGTCCCAGCCTCACCTTCCATAACTCCATCTCCTCCTGGTTCTCCTCTAGTTTAGATCCCAATGGCAGGTGCTAATCCCCCTAGAAACAAAATGGATGCCATAGTGGCTACTAGATATGCCCCTCTTGTCTTACCTCAACCTATGAATTCTCTCCCAGTTGGTGGCTACCTTAAGTAGTTGCCCAAGTTCACAGGTGAGGGAGACATAACCGTAGAAGAACACCTTGAAGCCTTCTATAGTTATGTAGAAAATTATGTCATTGTAAATGACGATGTATGGATGAGAATTTTTGTTCATAGCCTTGATGGAGAGGTTGTGAAATGGTTTAGGGCCCTGGCTCCTAGATCTATTGATGGAATTGAATCCCTAGATGATGCATTCTTAACACATTGGTGAGATAAAAAATATTATCTTTACTATATTACAGAGTTTGGATCACTGAAGAAGAAAGAAGGGGAATTTGTTTCTGACTTTTCCAAGAGGTTTAATAAAATGTACAATAAGATTCCTGCTGAGATTAAACCTACAGAAACCTCTGCCAAAATTACTTATTCTAGTGCTTTCGACCCTGATTTCTACCTCCTATTAAGAGAAAGAAGAGCTACTTACTTGGCTCACATGCAAGATGCAATCTTGGAAGTGGAGTCCAATATATTGGAAGTTGGAAAGCTTAGGAGTAAGGATGATGGAGAAATAAAAAAGGGTAGGTCTGAGGCTTCGACCTCTGGTTCCTTTGCTTCCCCCCTTAAATGGATGAAGTAACCAAGTTACTAAAATCACTTTTTTCTAGAATGGAAAGATTGGAATTGGAAGGAATGCAGAACTACAGGAATCCCCCTAATGCTAAAAATAGGGGTAACTTCAGAAGACCAAATAACACCCCCCAGATTATCCAAAGAGATCAAAGAGGAAGGGATAGGGACGATCAGAGAATCCAAGCTCCTCTCCAAAATAAACTTGTTACTGATGAAGAAGGAGAGGAAGAAGAGATTGATCCCGAAATCCACTGTCTTGGAGACACCTCCTCATTTCCCCATTTAACTCAATCTACATACGAGGAGTCTCTCATGGAAAACCAACTAAATGAGATGAGTAAAGGGGAGAAGACCAATAACAATCCAAATAAATATAACCTCAGGTCCAAAAAGAAAGAGGGGAAGTCTGACATTCCTGATAAGCCTACCAGAGAAGAAAAGCCTACTAAAAATGTAGCAGACAAAAACAAAGATAAGAAGAAACAAAACCCCTCACAAGTGGTCAAAATCCCAGTCCTAGAAGTGAATGCAGAGATTCTAAAGCCCCCCTCTTTTAATTTCTAGTATGAAATTCAAAAAATTAGAATCCCTGTACCCCTTTCAAAGCTGGTCAAGCATGAAGACTTCAAAAGGTACCTCTACAAAATATTGCAGCCCGAGCCTTCATCTCATGCCACTGACTCAGTAAATCGTCAAGATGAAAAGACAACAATCATCTTAGGTCCTTTGGTAGAATATAAAGATGATCCATCCCCTCCCTTCTATACCTCACTGAACATACATGACAAGGTGTTGCATAACTGTTTGATGGATTCAGGGGCATCTCATAATCTCATGCCCAAAACTGTCATGGATGAACTTGGATTATAAATCACAAAGACTTACCATGACTTATATTCTTTTGACTCTAGGAAGGTGGAATGTATTGGGGTCATCAAATATCTGGTTGTGACCTTGTTTCAACTGCCCATGAAAAGTGTAGCCATGGATATCGTGGTGGTTGATGTTACCCCCAAGTTTGGCATGCTCTTGTAAATATCTTGGATAAAAATACTTGGGGGAACCTTGTAGATGGACCTAACCTATGATACCATTCCTGTGTTTGGGGGGGATCATAGAAGAATTTACAAGGAAGCTCAGTTGGCCTACATTATTAGTGATGAAGAAAAATCCACCAACCATCCTATTTTTTCCCTTGATACTGATTTGGGATCCAGTTTATTGCAACTCACTGGTGCTCCTGAGCCTCCTCTCGAAATCAAAGAACAATCTATTACTTTTTGTGAAGATTCTCCTCCAATCACTGTTGTCTGGAAGATGTTCTTTGACGGAGTCTCTTCTAGAGAGGGTGTTGGTGTTGGAGTGGTCTTTATTTCACCTACTCAAGATACTATATCTTTGTCCTACAAGTTAGAATTTGAAACTACCAATAATGTATGAAGCTCTTGTTTTGGGTTTGAGGGCTGCAAAAGACATGGGAATTGAAGAGATCTCAGTGTTTGGGGATGCTAAATTAATTGTAAATCAGATCAGAAATATTTATCAAGCCAAGCACCCTAGACTAAGAACTTATAGAAATGAAGTGTGGGACCTAGTTGACAGTTTTTTCTTAGCTTTCAACATTTCATTTATTCCAAGAGAAGAAAATACCATGGATGATTCTTTGGTTGTTTCAACAAGCAATTTCAGAGCTCCCTTGCTACCTAAACTCAGGTATGATGTAGAAGTGAAGTATAGACCCTATGTACCTAACAATGTCAAGCATTGGAAAGTGTTTGAGAATGATATTGAGATTAAAAGATTCCTTGAGATTGTTGGTGAGTTTTCTGCATTACATATTGACCAAGATCATGATTATGAAAGTAATCCTCATGTTGATGTTTTCTTGAACAAAATTGCTAAACATCACATTGTCCAGTTTCCTACCAATCATATTCCTAAGGGAATAGTCCCTATGGAAAGATTGTTTGACAGGAATGATGTGGCAGTGAAAGTTAAAGGTTCAACTGAGGATATTGATGTAGCTTAGTGCAATATTGGTATAGAGAAGGATCCAAAATTTGTCAAGTTGTCAAGAAGCTTGTTAGGGAAACAAAGGGATGAATATGATGAACTGTTAAAAGAGTTTGCTGATGTGTTTTCCTTGACATATGAAGATCTCAAAACATACGACACAAGTGTCATCGAACATAAGATCCCATTGAAGGAAGAAACCAAACCATTTAGGCATAAATTGAGACAAATAAATCCTATGTTGCTTCCTATCATGGAGAAAGAGTTTAAAAATATTTTGGATGCCAAGATTATCATTCCTTTGAGGTATTCTGAATGGGTGGCCAATCTGGTCCCAGTGAGAAAGAAAAATGGAGAGATTAGACTTTGTGTCGATTTCAGGAACCTGAACAAAATCTCTAAGAAGGATAATCACCCCTTGCCAAAGATGGAGCACATATTGCAAAAAGTGACAGGTGCATTTAGGATGTCCATGATTGATGGATTTTCTGGCTATAATAAGATCTTTGTCTTGCCTGAAGACATAGAAAAGACAACATTCACTACTCCTTGGGGTACATTCATGTATGCTAAGATGCCCTTTGGATTGATGAACACAAGGGAAACCTTCCAATGAGCTATGGACATTGCTTTCATTGGAGAAAAATATATATTTGTAGTCATCTATCTAGATGACTTCACAGTGTTTTCTAGGTCCGATAACGAGCATTGTTATCATATGAGAAAGGTCTTCTTGAAATGAAAAAATATTGGTCTCTCCCTAAATCCCCAAAAGTCATTGTTTTCCATGAAGGAGGGAAAGTTACTGGGGCACATAGTATCAGCTGAGGGGGTAAGGATTGACCCTAGCAGAGTGGAAGCCATCCAAACTTCTTCACTCCCTAGGTCCAAGAAAGAAGTTCAATATTTCTTGGGGAAAATTGATTTTTTGAGAAGGTTTGTTTCTAATTTTGTTGAAATGGTAAAGCATATCAAAACCATGTTGAGGAAAGGGAATGMAATCAAATGGAATGCTCAATCTCGTAATTCTTTTGATCAAATAAAGAAGGCCTTGACTGAAGCACCTGTGCTCATCAATCTTGATTACTCTAAGGATTTTCTGATTTTTTCATTCACTTCATTTGACACAGTAGCAACTGTTTTATTGCAGAAAAATGCTGAAGGATTAGAGCAACCCATTGCCTTTTTCAGTAAGGCATTGAGAGACGTAGAAATGAAATATGATATCATGGAAAAGCAGGCCTATGCTTTGGTTAAATCTCTCAAGGCTTTCGTGGTCTATGTTCTGCATTCAAAGGTGATTGCATATGTTCCTTCAGCTCATGTTAAGGATATTCTCATTCAGCCTGACATAGACGGAAGAAGGAGCAAGTGGATTGCCAAAATCCTTGAATTTGATCTTGAAATAAAGCCCACCAAATTGGTTAAAGGCCAAGGTTTAACTAGGATACTGGCTGAATCTAATTGCAAGGATTTGGGGGTTAATTTCATCAACACTTGTTCAGAAAATCAACAAGCTGAGTTATCTGATAAAGATTCTCAAGTCAGCCCTACATTGGCAGAATGTGCTTGGTTCAAGGACATTATATTTTTTCTACAAAAGTTGTAGCCTCCTGATGGTATGGGGAAAAGAAAGGCAAGAGATCTAAAGCTTAAATCAGTTAGATATTGTCTTATTGATCAAGTCTTGTACTGGAAATACCCTCTTGGAGTGATTTTGAGATGTTTAGATCCACAGGAGGCCCAAAATATTATGTTTGATTTTCATGACAGTTTATGTGGGGGACATCACTTCTGGAGAAATAGAGCCTATAAGATTTTCAGGGCTGGGTATTTATGGCCTAGTCTATTCATCGATGTCTATGCAAATATTAGGGATTGTATTAAGTGTAAAAAATTCTTTGGAAAGTAGCAGCTCAAGTCTTTGCCATTGAAGCCTGTGGTAGCTTCAGGACCCTTTCAGTAGTGGGGCCTAGATTTTATTTGGGAAATTCATACTGCTTCAAGTGGTCAACACAAGTGGATCTTGAATGCCACAGATTACTTTACCAAGTGGATAGAAGCCATCCCCACAAAGAGTGCTTGCCACAATGTGATCATTGGTTTCCTTGAAGATATTATGGCAAGATTTGGTTGTCCGAATAGAATTGTCACTGATAATGCTGCATATTTCAAGGTTGAACCATTGATCTAGTTCTGTGAGCAATTTGGAATCAATTTGATTCACTCTAATCCTTACTACCCCCAAGGGAATGGACTAGCAGAGTCCTCTAACAAGAGCCTCGTAAAGATCATTAAAAGATTGTTAGAGGACAACAAGAAAGCATGGGATTCAAAACTCAAATTTGCTCCGTGGGCTGATAGAGTAACAACAAAGTGGTCTCTTGGTGTCTCTCCTTTTCATCTTGTGTATGGAGTTGAGGGCATTTTTCCTTCTCATCTCTCCTTGCCTGTGGAAAAATTCTTCCAAGACTACCAAGGAGAACCTGATGATATGATCAGAAGAATACAACAACTGGTAGAAATGCAGTAGGATAGGGAGCATATACTGGACAAGGCACATGACCATCAACAAAAGATTAAGTAGGCATTTGACAGGAAGGTAAGCAAAGAAGATTTCCAGCTGGGAGATCTAGTACTCAAATGGGATGCGCCCAAGCAGGACAAAGGCAAGCATGGTAAATTTGAAGCCCTATGGATTGGACCCTTCAAAGTTTCTGAGGTGTTTTCAAATACTACTTATAGGTTGCAGGATTTGGAGGATGCTGAAGTTTTTGGTTGCCCTGTAAATGGGCATTTTTTGAAAAGGTTCTTTGTTTGAGCCATGAGTGGCTCCTTCATGCCATTGTAAATATCATTCTCCTTTTGTTTTAATAGTTGACCCCATATCCCTAATAATAGGCACTGAAACTACTGAAGTTCTTATAGCTTCTCAGGGAAGTATCTATCCCCCATGGAGCCTAATGTTAGCACATATTTTTGATAAGTGGGGTTATTTCCTTAGGGAATGACCACTTGGTGAAACAATGTAGGAAAGGGGTGCTTGCGTGACCCACTTTTGGTTTTTATCCTAAGTTCTTGAGAAATTTGATGTTTTGGGGCATTGTGCTAAGGAGCACGCTCATATCTGTGGCTAAGCAGTGCACACTCAGATCTACGGTCCACATCGCATATCAGACCCCCCTCAATTTTTTTCCTTTAATTGGAGGGGGGGGGCATACACGCTAGTGGTTTTAGAGCGCGCCCCCCCAACTAACGTGTCTCCTTTATAGTAACTCAGACCCCCCCACTCGTTACCACTTACCACCTACCCCCCCCTCCGAGCTAGCTGCAAGACCTCCTTCCAATACCACCCACGTTATCCCCGACACCTATCCTCCACTCACTCTCCCGCTGTCACATCTCCTCCTCTCACCACTTGACATGTGTCTCCCACTCCCACTCCCACTCCCACTCCATGTCACATCCACAGTTATTGTTGTGTCTCCCTTGACCAATCACACCCCTCTGCCTCCACATCCTTTTCCCTCACCACATCACCCCTGCGCCTTGACACCTCGGCTCTCACGTACTGGTACCCACACATTCCCAGTCACCGCTCCGCCAACTGTATCATTCCACATGGCCTCCGATCACTCACTGTTCTCTGCCGGTTTACACCAGTCATCTCGCCAACTTCCCATCGTCAACATCCATGCCCACCTATCATTTCTCTCTACAAAGGCCCAACAAAGCATAGGTGGCAGATATTCAGGGGTGCGGTCAACACATTTTCTAGGTGCCAAGTTGACTTAGGCCTGTTTTGATCCCGATGCAAGTAATTAATAAAAGAGAAGGAGGTGGTTGAGACATTGTCTCCCTCCATAAAAGTAAATCCACAAAGTACTGACAGATCTAAGATCGCATCCAACAAAGAACTGCATGTGCAGTCTGATAGAGAAGGTGCAGACGTAAGAGCTCGCGTCTGACAGGAGGCTGCATGCACAATCTGTAGAATAGAATTAGAACATAAAGCCTTGTATGCATGACTCGATCGCTCCTCTAGTCGTTGTAGTCAGTTCTGAGTATAAATATGTAATTTTGATATTTTTTTATGGTCAATGGTTGAGCTAGGCTCCCGTATTGTAAGTTTTGATGAAGCTCTGGTTCTCTGGTTATATATTTTGATTTGAGACTTCTTGTTTAATGAAAGTCAAATTCCTTTCCATATTATCTGCCTCTAATGCTGAAGTATCCATGATTGAAGGATTCACATGGATTTTTGTAACTGTATTGTGATGTATGTTTGATTACAGTCCCGTTTTAATGTTATTCAGTTCCTGAAACTTTGAATCCAAAGAGGATCTTGTGTTCAGAGTTTTTCCTCCTTAGGCTACTAGAAGACCTAATGTCCATAACAGACCTCTACATTCTCCTCACCATTTCTTCCTCCTACTCACCTTCATTACAACTTACTGACTGAAGTTTATCAAAACCTCAATTGCTTGAGCATGGTCCAATTTTCTGAGTTAAAACGATATTATCTTGAGTCTGCGCCCATTTGACCTCGTTAAAATTATTCATTGTGACATATAAAATGATGGGTATTGGGCTTACCTTCAACGCAATATGAAGGTGAATTCTAGTGCTAACAGAGTCTACATAATTACGTTGGCTCAACCGATGATTTTTCTTTTGTCTATCTCTCTTGATCTCCATTTCTAAGATATATTTTGTATCCCCCAAGTATTTCATGTCAAATTGTGTTGAAATTCGAGACTTCAAATTGAAAATCACATCCTTGCAATTACCAAATAATAACATATCACCTACATATATAGTGATAACAAAGAAATGACCACCATCTTTTTTGTAATACACAAAGTGATCTAATTTGATCCCAATCCCAACACAAAAGAATCAAGATTTTGGTACCACATTTTGGGAGACTGTTTGAGATCATGGAAATATTTTTTTAACTTGCAAACACATGTCTCTTTACCTTTTTCAACATAGTTCTTTGGCTATGTCATACATATCTCCTCCTTCAAGTCACCATGTAGGAATATTGTTTTCACATCCATTTCTTTTCTCTCTAAATCAAAGGCTACTGCTACAAATAGTAGGAAGCTAATAGATGTTGACTTAGAAACTAGGGAAACTATATCACCAAAGTCTATCCCCTCAACCTAGGAATATCATTTTCCAACCAACCTTGTCTTGTTCTCTTCAACATTACCATCTAAATCAATCAATATTATTTTTGAACACCCATTTGCATCTAATGGGTTTTTATTCATCAAGCAATCGTACCAAGTCCCACACATAATTCATTATAGTGTATCCATTTCTTCATCCATGGTCAATCTCTAGGACTTTGTAGGTTCCATATCCATTGCCTCTTTCATGGTTCTAGGCTCATCGTTGTTAGAAAATAAAGAAAATATTCATATGAAATTAGATAGACTATAATTATAACTATTTGGTTGCCTTCTTTGTGGAGTGTACCTCCTTAAATTTTGAGGTGGAGTTTCTTCCTCCTCTTTCAAACTCTCTGAACCTCTCCCCTCAT
>SNQJ01S0035217.1:45761-58641 GCA_010110895.2 Picea sitchensis
ATATATATATATATATAAGAATATTGTAGAAGCATATTTCCACACTAGGATACTAGGAGTCGAACTACTGGTGCCTACAATGGTGGATCTGGTTACATTGAAAGAGAACAACTCCTAAACAACTTTACTAAAAATAGTAAATTTGTTTTGACCATCTTTAATGCAAAACACAAAATATCTTATACAATCATAGATATGAGAAAATTTCGAATATGATGCTATTGATGAGTCATTAGGTGCATCAGGAAAGCATCTCGAGTCATCCTATGCATTTCTGAACAACTCTGTCACCTTTGCATAGCAAACTGAAATTACTGCTGCACAAGTGCTACCTACAACATTTGCATAGAAAACTCCTTTTGTTATAATTCATGTAGATTCATGTGGAAGAAAATGACCGGGGACCCATATTAACTTCAACACTCATATGTCAATCATCTCCCATTTTTCTTGCTAATCATGTGTGCCTATAACATTTTTGTAGCGAGGAATCGCTACACAAGTGTTGTGTATGAAATTTTACCAGTCCAAACAACTTCTGTGCCTAGGAAATGTTTATGCTATCACCTTTGTGAAACCTTTCTCCAATATCAAAATGCATGTTTTTCATAGCTATTATGACATGAACAAAACTTGAGATGCTCACATACCCAAAAATACAAAAATGTGAAGTTTCTTTAATCATATCTTGACTACTTCTGCAAGTTCTAGTCTTCTTCTAGATTCATCATTCAATTGCATCCTTTGTTTAAGATACCTATTTTCCTTCCTTAGTGTTAAGTTTTGTACCTTCAAATTTCCTACTTGCTTGAACAGGGCTACATTTCTTTTCAATTTTGGCTGGCCATTGGAAAGGGTTGCACATGCATTTTCTCTGGCTGGTTTGCATTCTTTAAAGTGTTTAATGGATCTATCATATGATATCCTCTTTTATTCCCTGATATGAATGATTTGATATTGAGCTTCCCTTAACTGCTTATTAAGCTATCTTATGTTCTTTTCTTCTTCTGTGGGCGAAGTAGGAGGTCTTTCACTTGCTACTAGATTGCCCTATATCTCTAGACTATTATTCTTGGTTGAGGATCTTGTTAGAGGTGTTGTAGGCTTGGATACAAATGTGGTCTCAGGGCTATGCAAGACTTCCTTCCCCTTTGACCTTTCATTCTTGGGATCTGCCTTTTTTTGTAGTGCTTGTTCCTCAAAATCCTTCTCAACTAGCTTCCTTCTTAATTTTGTATTCTCTTGGTAAAAACGAGCTATCACATGCTGAGCCTCTCTAAGTTGTTGTTTCATTCCCATAAACTCTGAGTCTTTCTCCGCTGATTTACCTTGTTCTCCATCCATCGCTTGAGTTGCACCCTCAATAAATTTTGTCTGCACAATGAGAGTGGGAAACCTTCTAGCATCTTCCCTTGTGGTTGGTCTACTGGGTGTATGTGTCTCTTTTGGCTCATTAGTGAACTATATCCTCCTACCCTTCTTAAGAACTGGATGTATAGGTGATGAGCCCTCAACCTCTTTATCTTTTCCCTATTCTACAACACTTCTTCCTTTTTCACCTGAAATGTTAGAGGTCAATCTTTCAACAAACAAGGGGGTATATCCTTTGGTATTGAGGGAAATATTAGCTGAAGTTAAGAAGAACTCTCAGTCCTTGTTTACTTTTTTGATCTCCTCAACTACTAAAAACTTCACCAAGGAGAAATGGAACAGACTGCTCTTAAGCTGGTGAGCCCTAGATTGGACTTTTTCTACCATTTTTCCTAGGCTTCTATATAGATAAAAGGGTAAGTTTAGGGGGATTTTCCCCGTGAAATGCATGAGGAGTCTTATGTGGTATTGATACACCCTATCAAACCTACCCTAACAAGTAAAATACCTTTGGATTACTCTCAACAACTTCTCATAGGGTTCAAAAAGATACTTCCTGGGGGTAGTGGCACCAAGTTTTTGCTTTCTATACTGAGGCTTGAGGAAATAAATATAAAACATAAGATCCAGAGGAATACCTTTAAACCATTTCTCTCCATGTATGGGAATCTCTATGGCAGCTGATATGGTCTCTTTTGATACTGGAAAGGTGACCTATGTAATGATTGTATTGACACCATTAAATTTCAGGGAGAACTTCTTGGTCAACTTCACGTTACACCCCTGGATTCTTTCACAAAATCTCATACACCCAACCTACTCAAAAGACACCATGTACGCAGGATCCGAGTTTACCAAAGTCAAATCTTGGGGTTCATATCTCAACATATTTCCTCCCTTGTATTTCTTCTTTTCCTGTGATGTCATGGCTTTGCGATGTCTGATTTGCAAGGAAAATTTCAAATTGTTCAAAGCAAATATGTCGTGAAACTCAACAGGGAGGCTTGCACAACAAACTAGTAGGGATAAGTTTTGGCTTGAATAGGTGAAACAAACCTTTGATATATGAGGGTAAAACTTATTCAAGGTATAATATTGCATCAACATGGGCTCAAAAAAGGCTTTTACACAAAAAATAAGGTGAGCACGAGATGCACAACAAAAACAAAGAAACATGATTTGATTAGAAAATGATACCACACTGGGTTTTCATAGCGAGGGAAATATGCATATTTTTTGCGTAGCAAGGAGAATCGTTTGTGTAGCAGAGAGATTTGAAGCTTGCTCAAGAGACTATGTCTTATGCATAGGTCGTGAATGTAATGCAAGCAAGCAAAAGGTGGAAAGTATGCATACATGAGTGGATTTTAAAAAGAAAGTACTTGCCCAAAGATGCAAGACCTCTCAAGCCGATTTAAGTAACTTGTGCAACAAATTTGAGGAGCATGCACCTGTTTGAAACTTGCCAACAATAAAAATTACATGGAGTGTAATCATTGTCCCTTTTCTGACCTCATCAGGTGTGATGATGAACCATGATACCTATTTTGACATGACTTTCATCCCTAACCTATGACTCAACTTTGACACATAATTTCCCATTTTGTGACATGATTTTAAACTTAGGGACACAAGGAATTTTACAAATCTTTCATGATGATGGACTCTTATACCCCTTGATGGTGTATTATGAGATAGTCACAACACTCTTTGACTCAAGCAATGACTTAACTCTCTATTGACATTCATATTACCTTTTATTTCATAAAATGACCCAAGGATTTTTTAGCCATCTCATGAGACAAACCACACACCGTGACTCAATTAGGAATGCCTTGGTGTTCTCAAGACCAAGGCATGAATTTGCAAACTCTAAACAAACTTTCAACCTTACCCTAAAAATAATGATGCTAACATTTTCTAAAACAAACTTTCAACCTACCCTAAAAATAATGATAATACTTTTACAACTCCATAGGGGTCATATCCACAAGAGATGATGTGGAAGAATTATTTATTGAGTACCATAGAGTAGCAACCACTTATACCCATAAATTATTCTCTAAGACGACTCCCACTAAGCATACCTTTTGCTCTTTCCATCAATGTTTTTTTCATCCATTTTGGTAACCCATTTTACCGGAGGGATATATGGAGTTGTATTATGTCTCTCAATGTCATTCCACTTACAAAAATTATCTGACTCTACAAAACAAAACTCACCACCATTATCATTTATCAACACCTTAATCTTCATACCATCTTGATTTTCCAAGACAACTTTAAACTCTTTAAATCGACAAAAAAACTGAGATTTAGTTCTAAGAAAATATATCCATGTCCTTCTAGAATAATCATCAATGAATGACACATATTAAAAATCCTTAGCAATAAAATAAACTTTAATAGAAAAAATACATTATAATGAATTAAGTCCAACAACCCAAAAGATTTGTGAGAACTAGAATAAAATTGAACACAATTCTATTTTCCATATTTACAATGCTTGCAAAAATCAAATTCAAGAGCATAATCATTCAATCCATTGACAATATTTTTGTTTTTAAATGTCCATAGGATCTTCTCACCTATATGAACCAATATTTGGAGCCATAACATTATCTTCTCTATGAGTACCTTGCTATATTATAAAGGTATAAATCCTATTTAATCTCTTCATTGTAAACATTAATGAAATATTACACTCAATAATGTATGCATAAATCTTGATCAAAATGCCCACATGAACACCCTTAGAGAGTACCATATCTTCTCACAACATCCTAAACCCCTTATTAGAGAAGATAACTTGCACACCCATATCATTAATAGTTCTTACTAATAGTAGGTTTCATGCTAGAATTGGAATGTGTAAAACTCCATTTTTCCCATTTACTCTATCATCAAGGAATCTAATCAAGACTATACCATGACCAACTACATTAAGAGGATACTCATCTTCAAGGTATACCATCCCACCATAATATTTTTCATAGAATGAAAACTAGTGCTGATGGGAAGTCATATCCAAGGAAGATCTAGAGTCTATCAACCATGCATTGTGGACTGTACGGGTTGCCAAAGCAGTAAAATTTAAATATCTATTATCCTCTTGAGAATATTTTTCAAAATAATTATCAAAATTGTTCTTTTTCTTCTTCTCTTCCTTGTGGTCCCTTTTGAAATTTCCAACCTTTCCATACTTCCATCATTTTTTGTTGGAGTTTCCAAGAGACTTATGTCTCCAATGGGATTTTGATCTACCATTTTCTCCTTCAATATTCCATGAAAAATCAATTCTTTATTAGTGGATTAAGAAGCTTTCTATCTCACCTCCTCTCAAAGTAAATTATCCATGACCTCATCAAGAACCATTGTCTTTATAGTGCTTCCAATGACCATTACCAAGTTATTCAATGAATCTAGAAAATAACATATAAGGCTCATATAGCAATCCTACTCATTCATCTTTATCTTCACTACAACTGAGATCAACTGGGTCACAATAGTATTAAATGCATTCAAGTGCTCAACTATAGAATCATCATCACCCATTCTCAAGGAAAGCAACTTTTTCTATAGAAAATATTTATTAACCAAGGATTTATCTTGGTGCAAATCCCATGAATTATCCATAGAGGTTCTATTTTTTTATTTAGAAACATTCAATAATATGAAATTAGGTAAACAAAGATTGATAAGGCTTTTCACCTTTGTCTCCAACACCACCCACTCTTCATCTTCCATAGATTTTTTTCAGATACTACATGCCATATATCTCTATCTATGAGAATATGCTCCATCTTGAGATTCCACAACTCAGAGTTAGTTTTATTAAAATTCTCCATTTCTAATCTATAAGAGCTCGTAATTTCCCTAAAAAAAAAAATCTTTCTATACAAGTTCCCACTTAAAACAAGATTAGATAGAAAGACCTTGTCTCCAACACATTTGATTTCAGGTGATCAAGATCTAATACCAAATGAAAGGAAGCATATGTGTAGAATACACTTTCTATACTAATCCATAATAGAATTGAACATGAAGAAACTTAAAATGGGATATTTGAAAATGTGACATCCCCAATATTATAATCCCAAGTTTAATTAATTCTTATGCAGATACAATATGTGGCTACGACCAAGCAATGTAATATGTGAATTGTGTTTAAGTGTTTTAATAATAAAAATGTGATGCTATATACTAAGGGGACATGGACAAGATATGGGGGATGGATTAATCCACAAGAGGGGTAAGTGTTTATGATAATGGCCAAGAGGGGTCAAAGGGGGGATTACCCATGTATATCAATTTAACCCATTTTCCTAAACTTGCCAATTGTATATGAACCTTTCGATTTTTGATTGAGTGTTCCCAAAGCCAATCATTGAATACATGTAAAATGGTGGGTGTGAGTGGTCACATCCTTCTGATTGAGTGTTTGCAAAGCCAATCATTGAATGCATGTAAGAGGGTGGGTGTGAGTGGTCATGTCCCAGAGTTATTGGGCACATGGGGGTTGAGTACAATCAACTTGGGGAAGAGTGCGAGTCAAGAAAGGAACGCCACAAGAGAGGAATTCATATGGGTTGGGTCAACAGTCGGAGAGGGGAAGAAAGAGAGCTTGGAGCTGGTGTGGCCATGGAGGGTGAATTATGGAGTGTAACTAGAGCGAATTGGAGCTGAAGAACTGAAGAGTTTGGTTGTCAGGCCGAAAGAGTGAACTCCTAAGTGAGTTGCACTAAAACAACAAGTGTTTGTTGTTGGTTTGCTGATAGTTTTCATAGAAACAAGTTCCCTTGAGTTTCCAATTGAGAGATTCCTAGTTACCTATGCCAGAGAGACCCTGATAAGTGAATGGCACATTCCTTGGGATATCCCTGATAAACATATGGTACATCCCTTGGGTTACCTTGATAAACAAATGATACATCCCTTGGGTGATCCTGATAAATGAATGGTGCATTCTTTGGGTTGGGAAGGTCAAGAGGAAGAGATCTGGTGGAAATATCGGGATAGCTGTAGGAGAATATCATTTGGGTTATGATATTTATGAGCTGCAAGTGGACTGTGAGAGACCACCCTCTTTTGTGGATTACTAGCCTCATCTCAGGGGTGATTGGCAGTTGATATTTGGAACAATCAGTCTATGGTTGGGTGAAACGTTCGTCCCAAGAAACTAGTTGCATGATCCTTGTTTAAAGATAAGTGTTTTATCTTGTATTGAATTATTTAGATGTGTTATGGTGTGCATGAACTCTGCGAGAATAAGAATGACTTATATGCTATTGTAATGAACGGTTTATTTTTATTTTATGTTGATTATGATCATGCTTTAGATGCATCTATTTTATGGTTACATAATGTAGCTAAATCTATTATAAATTATAGTTGTAATCTATAGGAAATTGGCTAACAATAAAGGAATTACTTTAGTTAGTAGAAGTTTCATTTTTATGTGTATTTCACAYGTAATTTTTCTTATTTGGAGGMTAGGTATGTTACAAATATGGTATCAGRGATGATAATGAGAGAGTTTCACATGACATGGCCCAACCTGGGTGGATGGGCACGTTATAAAGTGGCATCAGATCCCAGTTTTCAACGCTGAGCTTGGATGGGCCAAGTCARTAGAATGATGAAGAGGAAACTCACAGAGAATCAATTTATGGAGTATGCCTGCAAATTTTTTATTTAAGTTATGACAGTGAAATTGAGAGAAATTTCATGGGTAATGTGAAGAATTGGGCCTTTTTGGAAAAATTTGAACATAAGMAAATAAAAACAATTTGAGTATTTTTCCATACGATGACGTCGAAATGCTGTGGAGGTCATGTGTCAGCTRACGTGGTGGAAGARATATGTGTGCTACCATGGTGGAAGGTACATGTTGGACGTGAKGACAATTGGAAGGTGATGTGGAGCCATGTGGCAGACCAATTGTTAGTCCCATGAAACCAYGRTAAGATCTTGGAAAAATGGCTAAGTGTTGGGGCTTCTTGGATGAACTTATGAAAGGAAGGTTACAATATTATGAGTCTGTGATTCCACGAAGAAGTGGAAAAATGGTTAAGTGTTGAGATTTCTTGGATGGACTTATGAAAAGAAGGATACAAGATTATGAGTTCGTGAGTCCCCGAAGAAGTGAAAAAATGGTTAAGAGTTGACACTTCTTAGATGGACTTATGAAAATAAGGATAAAAGATTATGATTCCATGAGTTTGCGAGCCCGTCTTGGGACCTCTCAGACAAAGCTTTGAAAGGAAGGTTACAAGTTTATGAGTGTGTGAAGGAAAAATGATCTAAGTGTTGGTAGTGGGTTCATGGAAGGTATGAACAAGATAAATTACTTAGATCCACGATGAATCCATTAAAACAGATCAATGACGAAGATATAATCAAGAAATTATCGAACGATTGTTGAGCATTGCTACTATGTTGCATGTGCTAATGAATATTCCTTCACTGATTTTTCCACCATAAATTTCAGGTCAGAGCTCAGATTGGGACAAACATATAGTTGTTGAAAAGATATTGAAAAGAAGAAGAGATCTATTGACCTAGAATTTTGATCTGGGCACTATATTTTCTTTGAAAGTGATAAAAATGAATTCTGTAGCAACAAAGAGTGGAAATTGCAACTTGTAATTGTTGTAACTATTCGAAAAAAACTTAGATTGAGGCATGAGGATAGTGATTGGAAAGTTGTTTAAAAAATGAATGCATTTAAGGAATCCTACTTGAGAGTAGTGCATTAATATTATTCATAATTTAAAACGAAGAATAACCTGTAATATAATTGATAAATATTTTGCAATACGCTTAATTATAACAAGAAATTATTGTATGCACATTCTTGCATAATTAGAGATACATAAAAGAATATTTTAGTTCCTACATGAGAACTAGAGACATGGAGGATGCTCAAGGGTTTTACAACCATGAAGAAGAAATTGGAGGTCTGCATGCTAACATGGGTAATGCTGAGACCAATTCTAATGGGAGAAGAGGCAGGTGGGGAACTGTAACTATGAGATGCTTGCAAAAAGAAGTGCAGAGTTATAGGGCCAATAATTAGAGGATCATGAAGGCTCAAGAAGAGATATTCCAAAGAATAAATATGCTACAGAAGCAATTTAACAAGGAATCTGACACCAAGAAATAAGCTAGTGCTAGACAAGTATCAACATGAAAATCGCATAGAAAAATATATGATCATGGGAGTGATAGGCAGTCTAGAAGCATGAGTATATGCCATCATTCTCCAAGACATTCCACCGGAAGAACTCATGTAAGTTCAGGTCCATGGAGCAACCCAAGTGTGTCTCATGTTCGGAGGAAAACGAGAATAAATGAGGTAGAAATATTGCAAGGGGAACAATGGAAGATTGAGTCACCGACTTTCAACGATGACCACAGGAAAGGAGAAGAGGTGGAGGACTGACTGTTGGAAATTAATAAATATTTCTAGCTACGATTACCCATCCTCGATAGAAGATATAATTTCCACCTACTACTTGCAAGGGAAGGAAAGCATGTGGTGGGATTAACTTAAGCAAGACAAGAACCTTTATGAGAAAATAACCTCATGGAGGAAGTTCAAGGGATATTTCCAAGAGAAATATTTGTTCGAGCATTACTATGAAAGAAAGATGAAAGATTTCTTTGAAATCAAGTTGGGAACCATGACAATGGAGGAATATGAGAAGAGGTTCTTTGAATTATTGAAGTATGTTGACTTCATCAAGGATGAGAATGTCAAAATCCAAAAGTTTCTAAGTGGGTTACCCTCTTTCTACAGTGATAAGATTCAATATGACAACCCCAAAATCCTGGAGGATTCCATGAGGATAGTAAGGCATCTATATGAACAGAGCAAAGGAAGGCCAGTTTTACAAAAATCTCATAATGATGAGATGAAGGATAAGAAGGATCAAAGGAAGAAGGTTTTTAAGCCACCCTTTTTCAGGAATAATTTCCAAGACAATCAACAGGTTCAAGTCTCACAAAATGAGCACAAGGCTGTAGATTCATTTGGAAAAAAGGCCAAGGAAGTAGCCGATACAATGTTGGGAATGTGAGGTGTTAGCACTGAAAGTCACCCTCATATTTCGGGAGGAAAATCCCAGTACCCATCAAAATATTTGGTGGATGTTTGATTTATGTGAGTGGAGGTCAAATGACTCAATATAGGAATGATATCAACACAAAAATCGACAAGTAATATGTAAGGAAGTAAGGGACACAACTAACTTCAGTCAGTGAATTGATTTTAAGTATGAGCATAGGGAAGACTTAGTAAGAAAGGTGGACAAGACTGCTATGGGCATCAGGCCTTCAAGCAACTTGGAGAATAAAAATGGAGGTTCAAGATCACTCTTAAGCTCAAGCTTCAGACACTGAAATATATCCAAACAACACAGTCACAACAACACAATGATCAAATCTACATCACCATGCAGCTACAACAACTCGAATGGATCCTCCATGCCTGAGCCATTCAGTGTAAGTGGGGAAAATATCACAAGGATGATGACTAAAAATGGTCATGATACCACTGCAATCAAACCTACATTACAACAACATAACAACTCTCGACTAGATCCTCCATGCTTGAGTGTTTTAACACAGTTTTTACAAAGAGATGAAAAGAGGTTGAATTCTATTAATCTGAAAGTCTCAAATCCGATACATAACTAGAGAACAGTTATGGCATCAAAACATTACAAAATAGGGAGATTTTCTCAACCATTTGACGACCTTAGCAAAATATCAAAACTAACTATTTATACTCAGAACAATTCACCACTACCAGACGCACGATTGGGCCCTTGCATTCAAGGCTTTCCTTCTGTGTCTTCTATGTCAGACTATGAGGGAATTGTTCTGTCATACGCGAGCTCAAATCGACATGGGTTTTGTAGGAAAATCTGCTCGTAGGAGTACTACGGGCTGATGGTTCAGTCCCCACGACCGGACCTTCCATAACTTCCATTTATGGAGTGAGCTGAGGTTTCAACCACCACTCTTTTTTTCATTAACTACCTTCAATTACTACTCCTTCTCAGGATAGAAACAAGGCTAAATGCCCAAGGGTTGTTGTGTATTGTTGGTGGACTTGTTAAGGTCACCAACGATCTTGAAACTATGATGGTTTCACTCTATAACGAAAGCGGGTGCTTTCATCCTTTAGCACAGACCTTGTGAATTTAGCACCCTTATTGGCATGTGACCTCGGGCCATGACCTAGTGCTAAAATTTGAAGGGCGCTTCCGGATTTCTCATTTCAGGAGTCCTCATATCACTTGACAACAGAAACATCAGCTCCTCCCAATTTGACAAAATCATCCTACTCAGATCAATGGTCGGGCTTGCTTTTAATTTGATAGCCTCGATTACCTCCTCAAAAACTTGAGTCGCCATCTAGGTGATGGTAACTAGCCTTCCTCCTGGACTCATTGCTCATATGACCATAGGATGTGACCCTGCGCTTAGCTCCTAAGCGCTTCGTGGTTTCACATTTCATGAACTTGCACTGTGATCCATGCTAATACCTCTGATTCATGAAATCGTGAATTCTTGGATCTAGTGCCATGCGTCCCTCTATATTGGACGACCCAGATTTATTTTGCATTTCATGATTCATTGATTCTATGCCCTACCCCCTCTTCAATGTGACCTCGGGTTGCGACCATGGTCCCAACTTTTGAGTGTTTCGAGACTTCACGTTTCATGAAGTCGAAAGTTATCTTACCTCCCTTCTTCCGATTCCCGATTCTCTGACTCGCCCAGATCAACGGTCCACGACCCTCTACGATTAATGACTCAGATCAACTCGCAAGTTAGCACTTTGCGAGTCCTCACGACTCAGCCCTTTGATTTTTCCCCTCCACGAGTCGATGAAATGATGATCTATTGCTATCTGTCCCTATAAGATCCATGGTCCAGATCTAATCTTCATTGTATCGATATTTCACATGTTGGGAAGTTTAAAGACTACTCACCTCCCTTCTCCTGATTTTCGATTCTACGCTTTCCTCATATCGATGGTTCATGACTTTCCTCGATCCAATGGCTCAGATAAATTCATGAATTCTCATTTCCTGAGTCCTCACGACTCAACCCTTTGACTTTTCCACTCCGCAAGTCAGAAAAATGCTAATCTCTCGCCACATACCCTTCCCAGCATCAAAAAATAGGATTGACCTTGCGACTTTGGACCTCTATCTGACATTAAAATTTGCGCAACTTTATGATCCCGATTGCCCGAGGGCTGCAAATATGAAATTCAAATGGAACCTCCTCCGCTGAAAATTGAACCTGCTCGCTCACTTGATTTGAGTCCATATTAGACCACTCTGAGTGTTGCTCTTTGTGCTCATGGTTGTGGCCTATGTAAATAAATACTTAGACGACTGGATGAGGGTTCAAGAAACAAAAGGATCAGTGACAAAGGTAAAGGAGATGAGTGCCCAAATAGAAAGGGGCAAACAAAAAATGACTTTGCAGGTTGAAGGGAAAATTTAAAGACATGGCCTGTGAAAAAGAGAAAAATAGGGAAAGGGCATAGACTTGGGTATAGACGACAAACCCACAAGACTTTGACAAGTTCATGTGATAACACAAGGGAAATAATCTACATAAGGATTTCCATCACAAAGAAGAAAGAATGGGGAATGTCCAAAACATTCAAGAGGATGAAACAGTGGAAGACATGGGAGGAAGCGTGCCAAGGATTTATGCAACCTTGGATAACAAGCAAGAAGAGTATCAATCTTCCATGATCGAAGTGGAAGGTGAGATCAATAATGAGCCATAACAATTTTAATTGATTCAGGATATAGCCATAGTTACATAAATGCTAACATCATTGAAATATTTCACTTGCAAAGAAGTAAGCATAAGAAATATTGGTTAGTTCAGTTAGCCATGAAGGCTAAGAGGAGAATCAAGGAGTTGGTTAAAGATTTTTTGATAGACATGAATGGACTCAATACAAAGGTGGATGTAAACACCATACCATTGGGTTCATATGATTATCTAATTGGTATGTATTGGTTGGAGAAACATCATTATGTCCTATACTGTTACAACAAGACAATCACATGTCTTGATTAGGAAGGGAAACAAGGCAAGGTTCAAGGAATTCCAAGAGCTGTAGTTGTTAGAGATATTTCATCTATGTGGTTGAATAAGAGCTTCAGAAAAATATGTTAGATGTTTGTGGCCCATATGGAGGAGGCGACCAAAGACAGAGTGGCAAGCATTGAAGATCATTTAGTTTTGAGGGATTTTGAATACATTTTTAGAAAAATTCTAGGACTACCACCAAAAAGAGACATTGATTTCTCTATCGATTTGGTGCTAGGAGTTTCCCCAGTGTCTAAGACACCTTACAAAATGGGTACACCAGAACTAAAAGAGTTTCATATGCAACTTGAATAACTATTGAAGAATGAGTACATACACCCAAGTGTGTTTGAATATGCATAATCATCTTGTCCTTCCT